>KZ651746.1:282423-302274 GCA_001010745.2 Gerris buenoi
ATACATATATAATTTAATTCCATTAATCTGTTTTTATTTCTGATTTGAATCAAAGATAATACAGATACAGATGTAATATACCACTCTTAACAGAAGTATTCCAAAATAAATGATTAAATTGCTACTCCAGAAAAAAAAAATAAATATACACGAAAAAAATAAAATTAATAGCTATTTTTACTGAAATACAAGTAGTTAAGATGTAACAAAAAAATAAATAAATGGGCATTAGATTAAGAAAAAAAAAAAAAATACAAGACGTAAATGTGTAAAAAAAAATGTTTTTAAGGCACATGATCGAACATCAAAGTATAGATACCGCCCTGTAATTTAATTTACATTATAATAATAATATTTTACATTTATCAAGTCGTTTAAGTCAATAGGTTGTTTTTTATTTAACACATTTTAACAACAACAAAAAAAAAATCTTAAAAAGGATTTGATTAGGTTCATAGATAATCGATCCTAAAGGTGTCAGGAAGAAAAAAATCAAAATATGTATGGTGTGCTTCAAGGAAAGATGCTGTACCTAAATGTTTTACAAGTACACTCACAGTTTTGAAGTTTAAAAGGTACTTCACTAATGGTTTCAATACGGTACTAATAGCTAATAGTAAGGTATGAACCTATAAGAACTATAAAAAAAAGGTGCTACGTACTTAACACTAATACAAAATGAAACCATGTTGCAGTGCCGTAACAAAAAAAAAGCCTTCTAGATAATGAAACCATTGAAGAGTACAAGTTACAAGGGTTTCACGATTCTACCTGTATATAGTAAAGCTTTGTCGGTTCCTTTACCTTCGATAAAATGATTAATTAAAAGTAAATCCTTTAAAAACAGAACGCATTCATTCATTAGAGAAACTATTAATTATTTTTTTACAGATATCTCGAAAAGATTAGAGATATTTTAAACACCTTTATTGTTTAGATAAAAATCAAGATTATGAATTTTTGTAATTTCTTTCGTAATGTCTTGTACTACGCTATATAGGATCTAGAACTAGTAAAGTAAAATAAAGTCTATGATAGTATACATGTGTATCAAACATGTATATTGTATTATATAAATAAATAACATATGAAAGTAAATAGGAGGAAAGTCGATTATTTTATATATATTATAATGCCACCATCTGTAAGCTTTCTTGGAGAAAGTTATTTGAAATTTAAAAATAAAAGAACAAGTGTTATGTATTCTTATTTATGCTACACAGAGACAAATTATTTGAACGTAAATACCAAGTTTAATCAAAATCGGTCAAGTAGTTAGGCTTTGCGCATCTCCAGTAAGACGACAGGCATATTTTGTTAAAATATATATATTTTAGACCCAAGTGGACCATAGAAAAGTAAATTCTTAAATTCTCATCAATCTTAAATAAAAAATCGAATTTTTGCTATGGCAGTATAATGCCTTGAAGTATAAAAAGTGATGTTCTTAAAAATTCTTGAAGAACACCTTAAATTTATATTATGAGGAAACATTTTTTTAAAAATAACTTTAAAAAGGAAAATAAAGATGAGATCATTTATGTTTTTTTCAAAGAAATTCTTTCTTAGGTTTTTAAGAAGAAACTCCAAAATTAATAATTAGGAGAAAAGAAAAAAAATGTTAAAAGACTCATCTTTTAATAATTATCTCGTTTAGCTTGAAGTAATTATTCACTTTATAAGAAACCAAAAAATTAATTCTCCGTTTTAATCCTACGGCAAAAAAAAGAAGAGAAGAAGAATACTGTTTAGGATAATAATGAAGAGTTCGGTTGTGTTTTTGTGAACCAGTGAATTAGTGGGTAGATTCAAGGCTCTATTAATAAAGAAGCCAAAGGATAACTCAAGTCAACATCTAGTAACAACCCTCCAGTGTTGCCAAAAACCATTAAATAAAATACACTGAACCACCTCAATTAGGGCTAAATCTTCTAACCCAGGTAACATTGCTTATATTCTTCTATTCTCCCGCTTAGCCCTGTTTTAAACCTTTATCCCTTCAAATTAATTACTTCTGAGTAAATAATACAGATATACCTTCTGTAAAGCTTCAGTAATGAACCAATATTCAATATTTCTCAATATAGATTTCGCCGAACCTATAAATCTATACTTACTTGTATAATACCATTAATAATTGTTAAAGTTATAATTTTGTTACTAAAATATTGATATAGAATTTGATTAATTACCAAAAATTATTGGACATAAATATCTTGGAGATTGGACAATAACCATACAGTAAGGAAATGTATTAAATAATTCGAAGATTTTTCCCTTAATTATACAAATGAGTGTAAATATCATATATTTAATTAATAATAATATCAATGGCTATTATTAAAAACTACAATTATTAAAACTAATTTAGAATATAGAAAGGAAAAAACTAGTACATAGTTATATTTTGTCTTATCCTTTCCTCTTAATAATGAAAAGCGATACTTTAAAACACAATATTTTTCTCTGGAGGAAGAAAGTTTTTATATTACGTAGATGGACAAATTAGAGAGTATTAAAGGCTCAGACTTTGAAAATTTTTTTTCTCCTTTCAGGGCATCATCTCTTATATGAAGCGAGAGAAGGAGAAGGCGCCGGGCTGTTTAGCAGTTTAATGGCATCATCTTTAGCGTTACAGTATATTTGAGATTCTGTCCACAGAGGCGTGGAAGAGGGCGGACGCTATAACTTTCACAGGCACGGGGGAGGCCCGCCGTCGGCGTCTAGAGAATAATGGCGAGGCATTAAGGACAGGGTATGAAGGGGGTATTCTCTCCCTCGGTGAAGACCCCCTGTGTGGGGACGAGTCAACCTACAACCCCCTGCCCAGACGAGTATTAGTAACCCAGGGCAAGGACTAAAGGTACCTGTTTAGCATAACTTGCAAAACCTTTAAAACATTCCACTCACAGCAAAACTCCTCGACAAGCAAAAGCTTTAGTCTAACAGCCGCTGGGATTTACCTCCCGCACCTCTTCATATTGTAACATGGAGTAGGAAAGGCTTAGCAAAATGGTGAGGAAAAAAAGCAAACTAAAGATTTACTTAAAAAACTAATAATAAAGTAAAACTTCGTGAAAAACCCTTCAGACGTCTTCCATTAAATGTCACTAACGTCACATAATTTGCCTTTAAGAAAGCCTATTCACCACAGATGCACAAGTCCCTAGAGCACCGAAAAGAAGATGTGTTCAATCTTTAGCATTTTAGAAATAATATTCACCTATCTAACTTTTTAATAGAAAGTCCTAATATTTATAACGTAATCGCAGCAACATGTTCAATGAACGCCGTTTTAACAGTGTTTGTATTATAAAGAGGGTGAGGTTAGAAACTGATTGAATCATTTTTAAATTCGAAATCATTATGCAATATTTGAAGTCGATTGGAGACGGAACGTGGAACTAAAGAACGTCTTTAGTAAGTGCATATCTCTATAAACTGAGTAGCAATAAACTGCTTTTGTACGCGAAATCTATAAACGATAGCACAATTAGTGCTATTGGAAAGGATCCAATAAACTTTAAGTAATAGAGATCTATAAGTATATAATAAAATAACAAAATAAAACTAATAAGAGAATCCAATGAGCCTCTATTGCAGTCATACGTAGAGTGAAGTACAAGTAGATCGAATAGGAGAAACCAATGAGCCTCCATTGCAGGAGAATCAAATAATATCTATAAATAATACTGCAAATTGAACAAATGAAAGTATCCAATATACCTCTTTTATATTTAAAATCTATACATAACGTAAAATGGAACTAATAAGACAATGTAATGAAACTCTTTTACAGTCGTAAACTTATCATAAAAAAGTGGACACGATCGACTTCCTTTTTAACCAATGGTCAATCTTCTTCTTCTAAGAAATATGTAGAAGGCTACTACAAACCGTTCTAACTTTACCTGTCCCCGTGGGGGACATCTACACAAGGTAGGTGGTATCAATTAATCAAAAAACATTGTAAACGTATAGTAATAGAGTTACTAGTATATTAAAAGAGTACTAAATTATTCATTACCTTAATAATAACCTGGCCCTAACAATTCATTAACTATAATTTAAAAAATACACCGATGTAAGAGGTACATACTTGAATTTATAAAGTAAAAACCATAATTATTGGTAATTACTGTCGCATACCCATTTTAATATTATTCTTGTTTATTTCCTTTATGATAAAAACTAATTAATTATTTACCTTTCTGTCAATAAAAAATTAAATAAAAGGATATTCTACATTAACCAAAATTAATAATAATAAAAATAATAAAGGACAAAATTGGTTACGTTATTACAGTAAAAAAATAAAGCTGATAATAAACCTCTAGAAGTCTTCTATAATCAATAGATGTATGTATATAGGTCTTAATGTTATTATTACAATTTTTACTTTTCCTCACTACTAATAGTAGGAAAAGTATTGTTTTCACCAAAAAATTTTTTTTCGAGATTTCAACGGAATTACCCGTTTTAGGTGTTTTTAAGACCTCCTGAGTGGTTTTTAGCATGATGTATGTATGTGTGTGTATGTATGTGTGTGTCAATTATACAAACTTGGCAGAAAAATCAGTCCTAACCTGTAGTTGTGCCGCCTGGAAACTCAACTTTTTTCGCGATTTTGAACCCAGTTTGCTTATTCAGCAAAAATGTAAAAAAAATCGTAATAAATTGAAAATGGTCCTGATCGAATTGAAATTTGACACGAATGTACCTCTTTGTATGACAAACAACTTCAATTTTCAACAATTTTCAATTTGATATTGGCCGCCATTTTGAAGTTACAAATTTTTGAATTTTTAAACTTTGACTGTTAATAATACTGAAATTACATATAGGTTTTTGACTTATAGCATATCGTTGGAACCGGAAAAAATTAAGGAACAAATATAAAAANATTCAAAAAATGATTTGAAACCTTATTCATTTTTCTTTGAGATTTTGCAATATATTAAGTTATATATATTTTTATTCTTTAACAAAAATAAACTAAATTAGTAATAAGTATCTAATAAATAAGAAAAACAACAATTTAGTTATTTTTTACTTCCATTTTCTATCAGTACAGTTTTAACTTATGTTTTGTAAAATAAATCTTCGAAAGGAATATATTCACAAAATCTCGGGCGCCATCTTTTCCAGAAGATCTAGATTTTATTAGCATAAAATCTCTGTCGATGGAAATCGATGCTGTAGAATGTTGCTTATGTCGATGCTTATGTGTTGAATAAACTATGTAATTTTCAAAAAAATAATTTGTTTAATTACCAAATATGTTTAAATCCTCCGAAGACATCGAAGGCTAATGATGATCAAATAAATTCTCTTACCTGAAACAAAAATACACAATCGTTAAAAAGAGTAAAATAAAATGCTTATCTAAATTAATAAATTAGATAAATATTAAATATTATTAAATACGTAGATTTATTATATTATTCATTTATACGAGAAGCCATAGCCTTTTTTTTCTTATCGAGGGTGATGCAGTTCAATTAAAAAAAAAGTTGATAACGCTCTTTAATTGATTATGTCAATAAAAATGTCAACTAAATTTATTTACTAATTACTGTATTGTCATTGGATCTACATAATCTGTTCAAGTTTAAGGTTTCTAGGTAGTCGGGAAGTGGGTCAAATATAGGTTATAAAATTTGGAGTTAAGTAAAGTTAAATAAAAGGAAAGGAAAAGGCGGAGAAAAAGGAAAAGTTAGGGGACCAACAAGTGACAGAATGTTTTAAAACTTTCTTAGAATCAGTGGACCATCCAAATTTGTATACTTAATATATAATATAATATATTATGATATGATTGTAAGAAAGTAAAAATAAATTATAAATATATGAGAAATAAATAGTTGTTGCAATGAAAAGAAAAGAACAGTCGAGTAAATAAAGAATAACAAATATAATTAAGAAATAAGCCACTAGAAGAGAGAGTGGAAAAAGCTTATAGAGTAATTGTAACAGAGAAAAGAAAGCAATTAAATAGATGGTGTAGAGGACTTTACTTGGAACTAACCATAAAATTCTTAGCATGAGGCTTTAACCCGCTACACAGCCAAACTACAAAATGAAAATAAACAGCTTTAAAATGGTAATTTTATGGTGTGTAGGTTTGTTCCAGCCCAAGCACAGCATCTTGAGAGGTCATGAGGTGTCGAAAAGGAAGACTAACCACATGCAGGTCAAATGGTCCTGAACGGAATCTTGCCGCACAGTTTTCAAAACACGATAAAAGAGCCAGACAGTTTGAAAACAAGTGAGAAATTAGAGTAACAGTAAAAGATAGGTCTTAACATCGAGGAATAAGAATAATCAAATAGGAGAAATAGAGATATAAAGGATGTAACGTGAGATGAAGACGGAGAGAAAAGATTTTTAAGAGTAAATGAAAAAGAGAGACGGCCCAATTCTAAGAGGGGTCAAACTAATTTTATATTCCATATTAAAAGAGAAAATGGTTTAAATTCATGTTCGAAATCTTTGAGTTATACTCTAGACAAACCATCCAAATTTCTTTAAAATCATAAAACATACAGATAAAAAGGTTGTGCGCATACGGGAGAGGAAGAAATGGACAGACCAACATTAGGGTAATTATATAACCCACTTAATTTCATTATAATCGGGACGTATTTCAATTTTTTAAGTTTAATGGTTGACAGACAAAGATAAAACCAAAAATGGTACCTAATATCTGAAACGGATTCAGTCTTGAAATTTTTGAATTTAAAGACCTTGAAAATTCTTCTGTAAGCTTGAAAGCAATACACAATGCCCTTTCGGGTTTTCGTGCCTATTATTTTATAATAAAAAAACCTATTTAAAGCAGAATCAAAAGGAAAAACAAGAAAAACCGCAAGCGCAAAAACCGATCCAAGATGAGTTAAAAAAATTATATATATTGGCTACACAAGGATCAGGAAACAGATGGAAAGAGGGGAAAATAATCCTCAGAAGGCCGAGCAAAGGGGCATAAAAAAGGAAAAAATAACATTTTGGGCAATCTGCCCCCCAGACACACAGAGTGGCTATGTTTTTAATAAAAATACATTGCAGCATAAACACAAACCACCCACTGTCAAGGGTGGACTTTCTTTTTGTAAAAAAAATCCAACGGAGCCTAACAAAGAAAAACATGAGCAAATCCAAAGCCTTTTATTTTGTCAGCAGCCTCCGATGGAGCGCAAAAAAATATGCTACATACACACACACACTTATAATATATATATATATATACATGACTATAGGCTGGCATTAAGTCCACTTAAATAATTATTTAAATTTACTTATAGCATTGGTTTCAAATATACATATATTTTTGGCTTTATACTGCACTGCACCTTTTGAATATTTGTTTAAAATTTAAATTTAAACTTACTGTNTATAATCATAAGAATAAATAATTGCCATTGCCACTTCCAATTCAAAAAATGATTTGAAACCTTATTCATTTTTCTTTGAGATTTTGCAATATATTAAGTTATATATATTTTTATTCTTTAACAAAAATAAACTAAATTAGTAATAAGTATCTAATAAATAAGAAAAACAACAATTTAGTTATTTTTTACTTCCATTTTCTATCAGTACAGTTTTAACTTATGTTTTGTAAAATAAATCTTCGAAAGGAATATATTCACAAAATCTCGGGCGCCATCTTTTCCAGAAGATCTAGATTTTATTAGCATAAAATCTCTGTCGATGGAAATCGATGCTGTAGAATGTTGCTTATGTCGATGCTTATGTGTTGAATAAACTATGTAATTTTCAAAAAAATAATTTGTTTAATTACCAAATATGTTTAAATCCTCCGAAGACATCGAAGGCTAATGATGATCAAATAAATTCTCTTACCTGAAACAATAATACACAATCGTTAAAAAGAGTAAAATAAAATGCTTATCTAAATTAATAAATTAGATAAATATTAAATATTATTAAATACGTAGATTTATTATATTATTCATTTATACGAGAAGCCATAGCCTTTTTTTTCTTATCGAGGGTGATGCAGTTCAATTAAAAAAAAAGTTGATAACGCTCTTTAATTGATTATGTCAATAAAAATGTCAACTAAATTTATTTACTAATTACTGTATTGTCATTGGATCTACATAATCTGTTCAAGTTTAAGGTTTCTAGGTAGTCGGGAAGTGGGTCAAATATAGGTTATAAAATTTGGAGTTAAGTAAAGTTAAATAAAAGGAAAGGAAAAGGCGGAGAAAAAGGAAAAGTTAGGGGACCAACAAGTGACAGAATGTTTTAAAACTTTCTTAGAATCAGTGGACCATCCAAATTTGTATACTTAATATATAATATAATATATTATGATATGATTGTAAGAAAGTAAAAATAAATTATAAATATATGAGAAATAAATAGTTGTTGCAATGAAAAGAAAAGAACAGTCGAGTAAATAAAGAATAACAAATATAATTAAGAAATAAGCCACTAGAAGAGAGAGTGGAAAAAGCTTATAGAGTAATTGTAACAGAGAAAAGAAAGCAATTAAATAGATTGTGTAGAGGACTTTACTTGGAACTAACCATAAAATTCTTAGCATGAGGCTTTAACCCGCTCCACAGCCAAACTACAAAAAGAAAATAAACAGCTTTAAAATGGTAATTTTATGGTGTGTAGGTTTGTTCCAGCCCAAGCACAGCATCTTGAGAGGTCATGAGGTGTCGAAAAGGAAGACTAACCACATGCAGGTCAAATGGTCCTAAACGGAATCTTGCCGCACAGTTTTCAAAACACGATAAAAGAGCCAGACAGTTTGAAAACAAGTGAGAAATTAGAGTAACAGTAAAAGATAGGTCTTAACATCGAGGAATAAGAATAATCAAATAGGAGAAATAAAGATATAAAGGATGTAACGTGAGATGAAGACGGAGAGAAAAGATTTTTAAGAGTAAATGAAAAAGAGAGACGGCCCAAGTCTCACCATACGTCACTCGGTCTAAGGTTGTTTTGGTTGAGCTTGTGTATAAAAACAAACACCCCCGACACTTAATTGACTCGTATAGACAGTGCTAGCAATCCTTCCTATCTTTTTTTCACTCCGTTGTTATTTCCTCAGTCCTTTATTTCAGAGTCGATAGTAAAAAGAAACCGGGGTATATAAGATGAGGGTGGAAATAATGTGGCGCCAACACAGTTCAACCAAGAGGTTTTAAAAGAAGGTTCGACTAGAAAGTAACACGTGTGCCACCACGTGTATACTGTCAACATACTCCTAAACAAAAGTGATAATAAGGATCAACTTGCTTCTTTGTTTTTAAATACTTTTTAGTTCGGTTTTTGCAAAAGGTCAAAGTCCGCTAAATGAAAGCAGACAGATTAACTGTCACTGCAGTCAGAGCTGTTTCTACGGCGTCCGCTACTTAAACTAATTGTTTTATAGTTCCAAGTAACTTTCAGCGAAACAGTTTATAGCGAATAAACAAACAAAATGGGATTGTGGTTCGACGGGGTAGCAGTGATAAGAGATGGTTAAAACATTCGGATTCCCATTCAGAATTGAAAATTGCTCTTATAGCGAGTTCTTATGACCATAGTTCAAGCAAGCAATGGCAATTACTAGGACACGCAGGTTTCGGAGTCAGATAATTCACCGGAACGTTTTGGCCATTCTTATATCCAATTCTGATTGTGATTCGCGAGCCAAAATACTAAGCAAAAATAAATAGCACGTGTCTTAACTTCAATTTTGTACATACATATTAAACCTTACAGTGAAATAAAATTATTGAAAATTATTAATCTTCTATCAATATAGATTTTAGAACCCACGAATAGAAAAAGTAGATCTTTATAGCTACAACTAAAGTCCTCGTTCTTAGTTATAATGTTTACTTTGATGAATCATTTAGCCAAATGATAAATTTTGCACACAGAGATTAGAAAAGTTTATATATATGATCAAGCAAAGGTCTACGTTGCTAATTCCATATACTTCAATATTTGGCAAACAAGTTAAAAAAAACAAAAACAAACTAAAGCTTCATTAACCACCATGCGAAAATTAACAGTGATTGCAAGCATTGATCCAATAAATTTAATTACTAGAATTTCAAACTAAGGTGTTCGTTATAATTATTTCTAATAATAACGACATATTCAATAACGGCATATTCTAACAATCGTTGTAATATTTCTATGAGCTACCACTTGCAAAATTCTAAAACTCTTACTCACCAAATATCCTCTCTACTTACCACTACAGAATCTCTACTTATCAATATCGACTCCCTACTTATCACTATGGACTCTCTATTTATCACTATGGACTCTCTACTTATCACTATGGACTCTCTATTTATCACTATGGACAATCAATGCGGACTCTCTTGCAGGACTAAGTGACTTCATCTAGTCAGTTAGACATACGTTAGCTATAACATCCCCTCCAAGATTTCAGCCACAAAATATTAAGCTAGCTATCCCTAAATATTAGATCCCTCACAATATTTGATAAATAAACTTCGATCTAAAATTTATTTCATGTTCTTGCATGCATATTTTTATAATTCTCAATATACTTATAGACGACATGCTCCTTATTGATACCTTTATATATTATGTTTTATTTCATTTCTAAAACTTTTTTTATGGTATTCTTGTTTACAATTAAGTTGCTCTCTTACTTGCTCCAGCTGTCAAGGAAGCTAGGGAGAATCTGAGATGAGTCAAGGAGAACCATATGCGTCGGCACCTACTCTTGTGTCGGCACTGCTTTGTGTGACCAAGTATTAACACTCAAACCTCCAGGCTACGACTTGCGAGAAGAAAGAGCGTTGTTCTAATAACCCCTTCGGCCATGTGTAAAGGAGTCGTATCATGACTGTATCTAACCATTAAGGACTATAACGGAGAAAAAAAATTTATATGTATATATACATATATATATATATATATACCAACTTTGCGAGTAGTGTACTTAGCAAAGTTCCTATTCGGGAAGACGTTTCGAAGAATACCGACCACCTTTTCCGTCACACCCTCGATGTACGGTAACTTACTGAAAGAATCTCTAGGAAGGACTTGCCGNTATATATATATATTTATACACCAGTACATACATATCTATTTATTAATTCCTTTAATGGAAAATACGTGAAGGCAATCTGACATTCAACATTCAGGTAATATCTGTCTTTTTTATTGCAGTCTTGATTGAAAAAAAAAATTATTCGTTTTTACTCAGAAAGAAAATATTTATAAATAACAGTTCTCCTATATTAGTTTCCCCGTTCTGGAGTCGCCGAATGCGGAATGACAATTGCTTATTAAAAAAAAACTTGTATGACGGGTTCAAAAACGGTACAGATTTGTCACAGAAATAAAACAATGAGTGGAAATTTGCAGTGGAGTAAAACGAAAACGCAAGGTTTAACACAACCCATATTAAAAGATAAATGTTAGGTCTTTATTAAGCCGGGCGCTAAATATAAATATTTTATGTTATGTGCCCATTATCTAGAGAAAGGTGACTGAAGGAGAAGGAGAACATTCAACGAGGCGCTCTCGAATTCTAATCTCGAACAAAGGAAACTTCGTTTTCAATTGTATTTCTCCGTCGAACGAAATCAACGGAAGAAAAAAAGAAGCCATCAAGAGAAGAGAGAACAAGGCGTGTACCTGCGGGCCGGTACAGTCACACTCATTTATTAACGACTAATGACCGTTTTGGCCGGGGGAGTTCGGTAGAGAGGCAAAGGCGGTGTTATTCCCTTCAGCCCGGGGACTCTATCCATTCATCAAGCTACCGGTGGTGGAAGCTTTAGAAAACACAGTACGGCAACCCGACCAGATTAATGGACCGTTGCAAAGAAGCCACTTTGTCATTCTTCCACACCGGTACCAGGAGAGAATTTTCTCTTCGAACGCTAAACTGAAGGGAGGTCCGTCAAAACACAGCGGGTGAGCTAACGCCTCCCTCCCTTGCTATATCCCTTGTAAAAGAAAAACAGTTTTAACTTGGTGATTAATCGATGTAATTCTCGAGGTGTGTGAAAACACACAACAGAAACTGTGTTTTAAGAGATGATTAACTGCGTTTGAAAAAAAAGCCACACAGAAAATATAAAAAATATTTAACCTCTGTTTGGATTAGCAAATCTGAAAATACCTAGATTTTTAAAGTCGCAACGACAAGAAAAACAGCTTGAATATTTAAATAAATGTAATTTTTCAAAGACATCCTTCAAATATTGCTATTGTCAATCAGCTGAACAAAGAAGTGACATCATGAAATATGATGAATGATTGACTAGAGCCAACCTAAATTTGATTCTGACGTTTTGACGAATGAGACGAAGAATGTTTTGAGTTCTTGAAGGCCTCGTATAATATAACTCACCATTGAGAAACTACTAAGAATCGATTTAAAATTTATTTTAATATGACAATGCGCTTAGGGTTATATCCATTAACTGTTTACTATATTGTATGCAAGATATTTATTTGAGAGCGATACTATTTGTGAGGCGAGGTTAAGTCATTCAAAATTAGTAGATTTGTAATAGGAATACATGGAAATGGGAGCCAAAGAGTTCTAATAGAACCAAAGAGGAAATAGCTCCATAAGAGCTCAGAGACAAAAATTAGGGGAAAAAAACATATCAACTTTAGCTCTATATAAGTAGAATCGATAGAGTTACGTCAAAAAGTCCAAATATAAGGATCAAGTTTGTAGATCCTTTAAAATCAGCTACCATTGGTGCAGTCTGCTTTTCGATACGGCTTTTTAAGCCTCCAAAAAAACTTAAAAGTTGTAACCGCCCTCTGGTAACATTATTTTTAAAAAAATTCGGTTCTTTCCAGTAGGTTTGGCCAATTTCCGGCCATAAGCAAATTTAATTATTTAATTTAAGAAAGTGTTTTGTTTATATTTGTTTTGTTTTATAGAAAATTGTAGCTACCTTATTGAAGTTTTTTAAGCATACTTCAGTTAAAGTTTAAACAATGTTTAGGTTAAGTTATAAAATTTTTAAGGTAATGAAATGTAGTCAGTTAGCGTAGTCAGTTTTTAAGCTCATCAGACTTCAATGGTGACTATGGTATTACCAAAGCTATGGTGGTTTTCAATATCACTCAATTTTTTAAAACACTCTAATTTTACATTGTAAATGAGTGTATAAGTTCATTTTTAAATGTTATATGTGGGTTCTATTTTAAGTAATTTTAATGCAAATTAAACGTTCTTTCTAATGGTGAAAACCACAACTCTATACCTTGTTATTGAGATTTGCATAAGGCATATATGTATATACATCTTTTCTTTTCATCTTGGACAATAGAATCCGGATTTATATTTTTTTGCCATAAAAAAAACTGGGTCACCTTGTATATATAAAATTAAAGTTTTGTCTGTACCTTGGTCAAAATTGAATTTTTTTTTGGATTTGCAATAAATTGTCTGACAAACATCAAGCTAGGATTTTGTGGAAAGTTAATATTTAAGTGCCTTTTATAAGAATGTGTGGTCGACTAAGTTCGTCTGCGGAACATAGCTTGGCAATACGCATTTGAAAAAAACAAACCGTGGGAGTGCTGTCATGCGACCACTTTGATTTGGAGTAATATTTTAATAAATAACCTATCAATAGTACTCGCTATCTCCTAATAAATAATAATACACAAGAAAAAAAAGCGATAAACAAACAAATAATATACAATTAGTGTTAAACAAATAATAATGTGCACTCCACATGAGGCCCCAGTACATAATATAATACTCCAACCAGCAGACTTCTGCTGTAATATAATTAGTATACTTGGTACTTGGTAGTGGAATACTTAGATCAGTTATTTACAAAATAATTGTGAAGATATCAAATAAAACAAACATACTATGTGACAGAAGAGGAAGATAAGAGGATCTGGAATAAAGGAGGAGGCCAAGCCGTCCCGGCCTTGGGAAGAAGAACCCAAAAGAAAATTAACGATCTACCTTATTCACTGATCGGTTTGCGCATTTCCGCTTCTTACGTCTATTATTTTGTATTCCTGAAACCCGTATCTCGGTGTCTTTGAACCAGGTTCCTTGAGTACATTATAAATCCACTCATAGGAGAGGAGGTGTGAAGATTTGGAAATCCGCCAACTCAGCTGTTCTAGAAACTTAAAAACGGAAGATCTCAAAAACAAAACTCCTTCTCACAACCAAATCCACTCTTGATTCAATAATAACTCCCTAGATCTTAAAACCTCTTCCTCAGGGTTACCCCAAAAAAGGTAAAGAAAAAAGACAACTACAGCTAACCTAACGATACAATAACAATTTAAAAAAAAACTACTCATCAAATCAAGAGGGGTTACAAATAAAAAAATAAAAAGTACTGTTACAATATATTATATACTTTAATAGGAATACATGGAAATAGGAGTCAAAGAGTTCTAATAGAACCAAAGAGGAAATAGCGCCATAAGAGCTCAAAGTCAATAATTAAAATAAAATAAAAAATCCAATCAAATTTAGCTCTATTTAAGGTAGAACCGATGGAGTTACGTCAAGAAGTCCAAATATAAAGATCAAATTTGCAGATCTTTTAATATCAGCTACCGTTCAGCCGCAATCTCCAAAAAAAACTTGCATCCGCCATCTTTAATTTTTTAAGGAGTAAAAATGTTTTTTTTTAACTTTTCGGATCTTTCCAGCAGGGTTGCGCAAAAAACCGCTAGTCTCTAGGTGGTCTAGAAGTACCCAAAAATTTTTATTAGCAGTCTGTGAGTTTTGGTTATAATGGGTCAACCTAATTTTTTTAGGTTTTTTTTCATATTTTTTTTATAAAATTGTTAATAACTTTGGTTCTACGCATTATTTTCGATGACACCAAGCCTACAACATGGCTTCAAAGGTAGCTAAAATTTTTAGTACAAACGGAAACAAAACATTTCTTGGCATTAGATTAACTTTGCATTTTATTTATTTTAAGAAGTGTTTTGTTTATATTAGTTTTGTTTTATCGAAAATTGTAGTATACCTTATTGAAGTTTTTTAAGCATACTTCGGTGAAAGTTTAAGCAATGTTTAGGTTAAGTTATAAAATTTTGAAGGTAATGAAATGAGTCAGTTTTTAAGCTCATCAGACTTCAATGGTGACTATGGTATTACCAAAGCTATGGTGGTTTTCAATATCACTCAATTTTTTAAAACACTCTAATTTTACATTGTAAATGAGTGTATAAGTTCATTTTTAAATGTTATATGTGGGTTCTATTTTAAGTAATTTTAATGCANCGTGCTTGTATCTGTGTTGCTGAGAAAATATAGTAGTGAAATAATTTTTTCTCTTAAAATTGCTAATCAACTTCTTATTAAACTATTTTGGGTTTACTAAAATGGAAATCTAACAATATGATAAGGATAGCTAGAACTGTATGATGCTCGGGAAATTCAAGTGTTTATCTTAAATAGATAAACTTTTGACACTTCTAAACTATTCCAATTATTCCAATTGGCGGCTTGGAAGTTTCCCTCTCGTCTAAAGTCAAAACTAATTCATGACGATATACATTTGAAAACTGTAATTTAGTTCAACAGAGAGGAAGATTTAGTTGAAAATCGTCATAATCATTTCTTGATGTCGGACTTTAAAGTCAATAAAGATGGACTGAGTAGATGAAGAAAGGGAGTCTCGGCGAGAAAGGTGAAGAACCTCAGCCCTGGCTGAGAGATGAGACATTATTCGATTTGCTCAAGGGCCTCCAGAGAGAAACGGTTCCAGTTTAAAGGCTGCAGAATATCTCTAGATAGACGCCCGTGAAACAGAGACCAAGGCGCCCTTGAGATACCTCCTCAGGACGAGATCCACTACTCCGATGCCCTTTACAAGGTGAAGGAAATACTCCCCCCTCGGTTTTCCTACAAACCCTCCAAGGGAAAATCTAATCAGTTCTTTGATATGATTCCCCCGGCCAAGTGAATCTGTTCCTCTCCCCCACTACCCCACAAATTCATCCCTTCACAAAAGCCCCATATAAAATACAATTCCGTCGTGTTGCCGGAGAATTTAGTTTCCTGTTGTCGACACCCCTTCGAACCAATCTGTTGCAGACTGCGTGGCAACTTTTATCGTGTGAAGAATCACTGAAGTTTCACACGTTTTCGGAAATTCTGATGTAGGGTATGGGGTACGATACATGAGCCTCCGTTGAGCATCCATAAAAGAACAATTATTAGTACTTCTCGTGTAGAAGCAAAAAAGGTGTCACGACAAAATTTCAAACGACAATCCTATAAAGAAGAGTTGGGATTATTCTGTACATACCAAACATCCAGAAGAAATTTCACCTCCAAATATAAAATGCATTATGTTAAAACTGCGCCAAATATTTTTCTTACATGCAAATTTAAAAAAATAAATGGATTGTTGTTATAATTATAAATATAATATGCAATATAACTTGTAGCTTAATAATATCTTTGTTTTAAGGAAACATTTTTAAACTCCAAATGAGAATTGTGTCGTTATGTAAAAGTAAATCATTTACAAAAAAGTGAGATATTTTTGGAATCCGGATAAAAATTGAGAAGTTAAAATAAAAAAAAACAAATATCAATAAAAAATAAAGAACAAGGGGAGAAATTCTGATAACATAAATATACCTTGAATACATTTTCCTTGCTAAATAAATTCTAGTAAAGAAACGGGAGAGATATTCAAATATTTATAGATTCTAGATAGGACAGATATGTATTGAAATACACAAGGTTTTAGATCTACGTCTAGAAGGGTAGTAAAGGAAAAAAGTGTTTTTATATTTTATTACTTTTTTCACAAGAAATATTCTTCGATGCGGTACAAATAAAATTCAGGGGAAAATCTAGATTTTTTACACACAATGGAGATTTAAAAAAAAATTACAAATATTGGTTAAAACCAGGCAAAGAAAATCGTTGAAGGAAAAAGGTCGCGAAAAGTATTCTAAGTAGAAAGAGGTAAAATGTTGGTGTTATACACATTCAGAAAAAAGTGGCAGATAGGTGTGACCTCAAGGTATTCTTGGTGTGGTATTGTTGAAGGGGAAATATACACCGAGACCCAAGCAAAAACCCTTTTTTTCACACGACATGAGGCAAAACTGTTGGGATAGAATGGATGTGTAAGTGTGACGCAGTCTGGCGTCTTTCCCGTGCGTTTCCAGACGGGAATAGCATGGTAAGAGTAAAGGGTATAAAAGCTTACTGGCCTAGAGGAAATGCTACGGCCCTTCCATATATCTTCACACCTCAGGGAACGCGTTACAATTCTCTTTTTCTTTACGAAGCTAAGATACCAAGTGTCTTGAGTGAACAAGAAAAACTGTTACACATTAGCTGCATATTCAAAATATTTCTAGCAAAAGAAAAAAAATGAAATAAAATAAATCTAGAAACATTTTAAAAAAATTGTATTTTATAAATTGAAGCTTGAGTTGAAAAAGTGTCTAAATTTTTAATGAAATAATAATTATTTAGGGTAGTTTACGAATATAGTAACAAATTCATATAATAAGGCATTAAAAATATGCGAGGAAAAATCCACGGAGTTTTATGAATTATTAAAGTATTCTATATTTTAAGGTGTTCATTTGTATGACGGGTAAACGAAGTTGCTTATGTCCAACAAATCCTTGCTGTACCATTCAGCCTCTCATAGCTTACCATAGACTCCATAATACCTGATCCATAATACCTTTTAAATTGAGTGAATACATTTTAAGATATTGGTAATAATAATAAAAGTTTGTGCGCTTTAGCGTTTAGTTGTGTGAAAAAGATCAATAGGTTAAAATTTATAAGATATGGTGGATCGCAAAAATGTTAAATCACACACTGACACAAAAGTTTGAAGATAAAAGTGTAAATAAATGTAAGTTTGTGCGCTTGGGAATAGAAATAAATTGGCACAAAAGGTTAAAACTTATATGAGACCAATAATGTACAAATTATTTTGGCTTACCATTTAAATTTCATTAAAATTTGAAGTAAAAATTGATAGTAGTTTTTAAGATACGGTCACAAAAATTGACCGACAGACAGACCCTCACATAGTTCCGTTTCCTTCTGCAAGCTCGGAGAAATATAATAAAAATTAACTTAAAATTCAGGTCACAGTTCAAATAATAAGTTAATGTTTCCTTTTTCCCTTCCATCTATTTCCAAAATAAAATAAAGCACCAAGAAGGACGTGCCGTTTATTCCGCTAGGTTAATTAAATCGCTTAAAACTTTCAGTAAGTAATTAATCTCAGTTCGGAATGCTTTAAAAAAAACACAATGCTCCGGGGAGGGAGGGGGGGGGAAGAAACATGTTCTTCTATTTTAAAGAAACAGGAATAATTGTACTTTCAGACTGGAGTGTTTCTATTTCCTGAGGGGCTCGCAGCTTTCCTCCATGTCCTGGGGGTTCACAAATTCATTCCCTGACAGGACCCCACGGCTCTCCCACTATAAATCCAGTGCCGGTGTGTTCCAGGGCTCCTATCTGACTCTTCTACTGTTTTATTCACACACTTATCTCTACTGCCACGGTAGCAAGGGAGAAAGAGACCCCTCTCTAAATTTCAAACACTTATATGTCCTATTCCCCCTTTTAAAAAAGTACTTTCCTCTTATCTTATATCAGTAGAGCTATAATACAATAAGGATGGACTGTATTTATTCACTCCTTTCTTTTTTTTATGTCTTTCTCTATTATTAAAAAATATTATCTCTTTATCTCATAAAAAAAATAGTCTGCCAATTAATGTGGCACACAGCTTCCTCGCATCCCAGCAAATACATACTTTAAAGATGTTATGCTTTTACTACCCATCATTATCTTATTTATTTAATTTCACCTTCTCTGTTTATTAAATCTATCAACATTGTTTTGATTTTGTACATGAAAGAAGTATCAATTTAGTAAAATTTCAAGAGCTCAGATATTTGAAATTATTATGGATCGATCTATAAGGCTACTTTCAATAAACCATCCCAATTTCTTAAAAATGGGATGAGTACTTTTGAAGATAGGTGTAAATAAATGCTTATTGTTATTTTGTTATTATTTAATCTATCTTTTATAAAATTGTTCATCTACTTCCAAGCCGTCACCAAAACTGGCAAGGGACTCCTTCTTCTCATTCATCGCAATCTACAGTCCACTTCTTTGAGAGTCCCGCACTCTCATTTGCAATTTATCGCACATAAATCAAATATGTAGTAAATAAATGTTTTGCAACATTATAATGCTTTTTCTTTTTCTATATACATAGTACATTTGAAAAAAGGTTAAGCAGAACAGATAAATCAAGGTTCTAATTATAAGGTGATCCTAAAGACAAGATTAAACACAACCGGCGTTAGTTCACATCATGATTGATGTAAACTCTGATATGATTGTATTAGTAATAATAATATATAATATAATAATTTGATCCAATCATTGATATAATATAACATATCTGTAAGATATATTATATTCTAATAATTTATGGTTGTATTGCAGATTGCAGATAATTTTAGTGTCACCAAAATTTGAGGAATGTGAGGTAGGGATGTTATAAAATAAATTATGTAAATAATTTGCAAATATTTGAGATTACATACAAATCTGAGTAATTAGAGAATTAGATTTTATATAATATATACTCTTTATTATAATCCGGCTGTATGTATATAGTTCACATTAACCACTTTGTATTGATTAAAGGCATTTAATATTCTAAAGAACAGTTATTTCATATAAAGGTTTATAATCGGGCTATTATATAAGTATTGGATACAGTTCTATAATCATCATAAATAAAACATAGTTGTTTCAATAATAGCTAAAAAAAAAAAATAAAAAATAAAATAATAATAATAATA
>KZ651746.1:325572-340476 GCA_001010745.2 Gerris buenoi
ATTATTTATATATATATATATATATATATAAAAGAAAGGCACAAAATTGCAATAATATTATTCTTTGACAGATAATTTATACATTTAAGATAACGTAGCATATTGAAGATACATATAATATTCTAAAAGCAATATCCACCTTCATAATATAATACGATATAAAGAAAGAAGTTTTTAATATATTCCAGATTTATTTCAAATACATTATTACAATGCATGGAAAGTGCGTTTAATAATGCTCTTAAAAAGACAAAAGATAACAAGATACCATTAAATAAAGGTAATAAAATACAAGAAACGGTTTAATACAATATCTTAGAATATGTTGGTTGGAATAATTATTGAAATAAAATCTAATAAGTTTTTAATGCAAAACTTGAGGTTCAAATCCTGGATTATTCTATTTAATAATGTCGTTGTACTTTTGAAAACATAAGAACCTTAAATTACTTAACCCAATGTTTTCTATTTATTATTTTTCAAATTTTCGAAGGAGCAATTAATTATTATTGAATATTATGCCAAAATGTATCTTAAAAATAACTTTTTCTCGGGGGGGAATCGAACTTGGCCTCTCAGTCCGCGTTTAAAGGTATATTCTTTGGAACTAGATTTTACCTTGGAAAACGGCTAGTATCATTAGATTCATATTTAAATGGACTTCATTTTAGATTTTTTTAATCAAAATCGTCGGAATGGTTTTTAAGAATTAATTTATCAATCACGTAACGTAGTTTTTGAGGGGTACTTTTATTTATGAGTAACTTTTAAAGATATAGGTGTAAATAAATGTATGTTTTTGCACATGTGAAAGAGAAAGGAACAGGCGCAGAAGGATGAATCCTACATGGAGATCAACAATGGGTTAATTATGACCTATCATCCAAAATTCAATAAAATCAGATGAACAGTTTTTAAGATAGGTTTTTTCGCAAAATTTGAGCTACATACCGACGTGTCTGCCTAACGCAAATTTACATAGTTACTGAAAATGACATTATACAGTATTAGTATATAGTTGATTGGACTTTGTTTTTTCTTTTAAACAAATGCTAATGTAAACGCAATGTGTAAACAAGCAAACATAGCTTTTTAGGGTTTCGAGGTCATCCTAGAAACCCTTATGCTTTTGGTAGTTTGTCCGTCCGTCGCATCTTGGAGTATATCTTCCGACCTACTGTAGCTATAGTGATTTGAAATGTGGTAAACAAGTTAAACTTTTTTGCCCAAAAAC
The DNA here is from genome assembly GCA_001010745.2 of Gerris buenoi. Lineage (NCBI taxonomy): Eukaryota > Metazoa > Arthropoda > Insecta > Hemiptera > Gerridae > Gerris > Gerris buenoi. The sequence goes on from KZ651746.1 coordinate 326,807, forward strand.
AGAAAAACTATTGCGAACTTAAGCACTCAAAATTTCTGCGATCAGCGATTAATTGCTAATTGATCACAATATTTTATTAATTAATTAATTAGGATATGAAGCGTTAGTGGAGGTCATCATTAAATGAAGAAAGAAAAGTCACTCCACGTGAAAATATTTTACAATATTTTATATTTTTGTAATTTTTAAGTTGGGTATCATTTTAAATGCCATTTCACCCCTAAAAGAACCAAATAAGTGCATACCTAAGATACTAAAGGATAACATATAAAAACCTTCCTTCTCAAAATTTCNGAACGACGGAAACTACTCGCTGCTAAGTATACTACCGGGGTGGTTAAAGTAAAGGCGTTAACGAGGCATTTTCACTTAAAAACTAGACTTTTATGAGGCACTTTAAACACGAGGCACTCAGTTGACTGATCCAAATAGATCTAGTAACGTCTCCATCCAGCAATAAATATACTGTGAACAACTTCAAGCAAACCAAGATGGAAATTTTCCAACAATTGTAAAAAAAAAAGCAGTTTCACTACTCTAACAGACTTGTAACCTGTTTAGTCTAACTGTCTAAGAGTCTAAGTAAATAATAACGGGTTTCATAAATATAAAAGTCAATACATTGCCAAGTAATGGTTGAATAATAATGAGGCGAATTCTTTTATACAACGCATATGAAGAGATTATTAAATTTTCTACAGTCTAAATTTAATAATCAAAGATCTTTGGAATTAAAATAACAAAATATTTGGGTAAGTTTCCGAGAAAATAAAAATATTTTACTTTCAAATTTTGTTAGTAAGTAAATATTATATACTTATATAAAAAAATGCTGCCAAATAGTGTGGCATACAGCTCCCTCGCATCTTATCACGTACTTAATTGATGGTGTCACGTATTTTTAAAACCCATTATTGTCTTTTTTTTGTCTTTTTTATTGTCTAAAAAGTCTAATTATAACTGATTCCCCCTTTTTACTTTTCCTCACTATACCTATAGTAGGAAAAATAGTAAGTTTTAATCTGTTTAAATAGTAAGTATTGTTTTAATCTGTTCTTAAAGTTTTTGTTTTTTTAACAGAAGTAAATTGAACAATATTTAATGTGGCGGTTGATATAAATCAGGGACTATCTGTGAAAAAAATTGTTCACATGGCTTCCGCTACATTTGGTAAGATCTTAAGCAAAAATAATTTTTAAAAAAACGTGTTCTGTATAGACACTTAGAGCCTACGCAAACAATATCCAACTAAGGGAGATCATAATTTTACTATTGTATATATTCCAATTACGTATTAAATGAATTAGATCAGAAATAAGTATTAGTAATCAGTACTTAATTAGTCGTATTTATTAATTTAATTTATAAGGGATTATTTTTTCTCATTTCTCTATTAACTTAAATTGAAAGAAAGGAGATCCAATAAAATAAATGTTTTGATAAATAAAAAAATATAAAAAGAATTAAATTATGTTACCGGATTTTCCTTGATTAAGTTTTTTTCTTTTTTCCCATAAATAAATTTCCTAGTAAAAAAAATAAAAATAAAACTAAACAGAGATAGTGACAGAGAGAAAAAATTATCTCGGGGGAAAAAACAGGTTAAAGAAAAGAAAGAAACTTGGGAAGTTAGATTCACTCAAGCGAGTGACAATCGAGTAAAAATAGAGAAGGGAATCGTAAGATGGCAAGGAAAAAGAAGATATATAAATACTTAAGAGTAAGGAAAAAGAGAGAAAACCCCTTTATATACCATTCCACTAGTGAAGCTCACAAAAAAGCTTATTTCTTAACAGCAAAGACAAAAAGAGACCGAACTAAAAACGTCTTCAGGTGGACAAAAGTCGAAAAAGATAAGTTTTTTAACAGGGGGAGAGAGGAAGTGGTCCGTATAGTCTATTTATTAGTAGAATTGCAGCCAGGGTCCAAGTCTCCAGAGGGATTTTGGTAGGGCGTCCCCCAAGGCGGATTTGAGTGCATGTTGGACCCTTACTCTTTGTACTGTTTATCTTTCGTAGATTGCTTCAAAAACTGATCTGAAGGAGAAACGGAAACATCCCCTAAAGCTATTACGTATCTATAAATTGATAGATTAAATTTGGCATCCCCCATTCAATTCCGAGCGAAACAAGACAAAATATCACGTCATAAATTAATTTAAATAAGAAGTAAAATTATCCAGAGGATGTAGGTTATAAAAATACTTATTACAACAAATATTTCTGAGCATCTCCATCACGCGATCTAAAAATTACACACTAGAATGGTACAATGCACGAGTATGTACCATTCTAAAAAGTGTACTTGATCTTTCTTTTAATAAAGGTGTATATTCTCTTAGTATATATTTTAACTAAAAACTACTCTCGATGGTTTATTTTTCCAGATATTTTTGTTTTATGATAGAGGTTTAATTTATGTCATTAAACATAAACTGATCACAATAGAAAAAAAAAAATACAAGAAGAAATAATAACATTTATGATTAATCAAACAAAGAATGAAAAATATATAGGAATAGTGGTTCCAATTTCTATATGAAGCCAATAAATTAAAATCAAGAAATGTTTGTTTAATCATTTGATTAAAAATGTCGATAGCAACTAGTTTGATTCAATATTTGTTTATCTGTTAAGATCCCTTCTAGATCAACTGATATAAGGGGGAAGAAACTGGGAGAAAATTGAAACCATTTATAGTTAATGAAGGCCAAATCAAAAGAGGGTGAGTAGATTTGTTTGTTTTCCTATACGTGAATTGTTAATGTTTCAATCAAGACATGACAGATTAAAGTAAATCATCAAGTAGTGTCCCGGCGAATCACTCACCTCGAAATGGTTTGTTATTGCTAAGGTAAGGCTAACCACATTTATTCCAATGAAAACATTTTTTTTCGTTTTGATTTGTTGGTCTTCAAATATGTATATACATATAATATTATTTTTTTGTTTTTAATTTTAGGAGGAAAGTAAAATTAAGTAAATTAATTTAGATATCTATTTAGACAAGTTATTATTAATAAATAAATAGATATCTATCATTAACACACCTGAGGTGGAGAATCTTTGGCTTAGCCATCCTGCCAATTGAAGAACTAAGGTTACTTCCCCTCCCCTAAGCAATGTGCTCACTTTCAGTGGGTCTGTCAGCTTGCTAAGAGGATAGGGTACTATAGGCTGGACTATTAAACCGGGTTTGCACCTTGGATCCACTCATGAGGTCTTATTGCTTTGGACTTTTTTCTTAATAAAGAAAAAGTCCCCCGGGAAAAAAAAAAGAATAGATATCTAAATATAAATTAAATAGATATCTATTTATAATATAAATAGATATCTAAATTAATTCACTTAATTTTACTTTCTTCCTAAAATTAAAAACCAAAAATTGAGCCCGATGCCACAGACTTAAAGGCTAGTTTTTATAATAAGAACCAAGATTCAAGATAGCTATCTTAAACAGTTAGTAGTTCAATCAGTAATAATAATAAGTAAGCTATTAATAATAGTATAATAGTTCTTCATTATTTCTAATGCTTAAATTGAATCTAATGAGGGTTTTTTTTTTTTTTTTTTTTTTTTTTTTTTTTTTCATTTATTAGAATATGGAAACTACATTGGTACATTTTATACGAAATACAGATACAGTGCACAGAATATTTAAATCAGTGACGTGTGATGACATGAGATGACGATAGATAGAAGATGTTGGGTTCAACACCAGAAAAAGTGGATATACAAATTCAAACCCAGCCATTTTGCAGAATTAAAGCAACAGAAGTATAGTGCTAAACCAGTATTTCAGGACAAAATACGAATAGGGATGAACCGCAACAACTAGTAGACCTGATAATGGGAAAAGAACTATTTTAAAACGTCGATAATTAAAAATTAAACAATGTAACAGGTAAAAATTAAACTCAAGGTTAAGAACAAAAATTGTTATAAATCTTTATTTTCCCTTTATAAAAAAAAAAATAATCCAAAAAAAATAGTTTTAAAAAGAATATACAAAATTGCTATTTAAAATATATTTAAGCGCTTCCTACACATTAGTCCATCCTTTGGGAAGAGCTATTTTTTTTTTGCTGATTGTAATATTACCAAGTTGATTTGTTTTATTTTTATTTGGATAATACAAAAAAGATTAAAAAAATTGTCATGTGATAATTAAAATAAAACACCACAAAAACATTTGATTAAAATATTGACTCGCCTGAATTTCCAAATAATGAATGTTCAAAGAGTTAAAAAACAATTACATACTTGACTTAAAAAAAAAGAAGATCAAATGCTAATATGTACGCAACGAGAATTTTTGATGTTTTCAAAACATTACAGGGGGTTTGGAGAAGGGGTGAAAACGTTAATCAAACTAAACAATAACAAAGAATTAAAATGAGTAGAAACTCGACAGATGTTTAAATGAAAATAACGTGGAAAACAAAACCCGAGCGAGAAGAGAAGGATAACAGACGAAGCCTTCAACAAACTGGGCCCTGTGGTTCTCCATACTGCCGCAGATATGCCACGAGGGGTAGGCAGTTTAATTTTCATTAGATTACGACCGTCAAGTTTCTAAACTCCTGTAGGGTGTATCGGTTTGTGTTATGAAATGCCCGGGTTAAGTTGTGGGTAGGTGTAGACAGACTGTAATGTATATAATAAGCCCGCAATTTTGAGGTTTAAACTAACATTGTTCAAAACCCCCTATAAAACCCACGTCACATCAAATAAATAGAAAAGCAAACTCTCAAAAACCCTTTCACATATTTTAACTAACAAAGCTATATATTGACTCTTTCTTCGCCATAAAGTATTATTGTTAGCTAAAATAAAAGAGTATTTACCGTTGATACTAGCTGGATCAGATCACTAAACTGGTTTCTGCTACGCGTCGTCATCATTAATTAGCAGAAGAATATAAAACCCGAAAAGATACTGCTGATTAGGAATTTAGACAAACCTAATTCAGGGATGAGATGCAGCTAGTATCAACGATAGAAACTTTTTAATTATATTGGTTACTCTTGCGATAACCCTAACTGTGCTAAACCTTATAGACAGTCTAAAAATACATTTAGTCGTTCCTACTGAGATTGTTTGTGATATTTACAGGAAAACAAATTTCAAATTTAAATGTATAGTGTAACAATCTTAACGTATTCTTTTATCTAATTATATTGGCTTAAGTCTCATAAGTCTCAAGAAAACCACAAATCTTAGAAAAATAATGTGATGTACTAATTACAAAAACATTGAGTCAATATAAAATAACTTAATAAAGCCCACTACGACACTGACACTGGAAATCTTACCACTTTATTACACCTATCACGGAAGCTTACTAACTTAAGATACATAATATAAAGTTATGAAAAAATTTAAATCTCAGCTGAAATACGGAAAAAATACTGTTCATAAAAATAGCTAGTTGAGTAATACTAACTATAAGAAGATTAATCCAAACTGACAACTGAATATAACATGCTATAAACACCATAGTGTTAATAATAGATAGACTCTAAGCAGCTGGCTCCAATCCCCTAACTCTATAAATTCTAACACTTTTCTTCCCTCTTAGACAACTATCAACGCCTATTTCTTTTTTTATTATTTTCTCTATCTTCTGTTACTGTCTCTTCGTATCTAATAAAGCTACTCTTTATTTCGTGAATTAGAATCGAATTTGTCAACAGAGATTATAAAGAAACAGTGCTAAATGGAGTTCAAAACGGAGGCTTGTGAAAAAAAATATACATCGAGACACACGATATAAATAACTGCTGAAAATCAAATTATAAACAATTTATAACTACGCCTATCATTTGTCATTAACAACAAACAGAGAACTAAGAGATATCTACGTCTTTTGCATAAGTATATGTCTTTAAGCTCTTGTCTTATTATTGAACATATGGTTGTTTTGAGCTAAATCGAATCTCAGTGGGGTCACACTCATTTTTATTGAAAAATGTAATATTAAATGAACGCAAACGGCTCAAATGAATGCGTATAGGGAACCATATTTGGGCTACTACTGAAAATCATCCAAATTACTACAAAATGGTACTTTTAAAGTTATAGTAGTTAGTAGTTACTAAAAAACGTTTTTGTTTGAAGCAATGAGGGTAAAAGGTTGAAATTAATATGGAATACAAAGGGCTAATTTTTATGATCTTCTTAGAAACTTCATTAAAATAAGACGTAAATAGTTTTTAAGATATGGCGTAATTCACAAAAAAATCGATGGGCATACGAACAGACAGACACGAGACCATAAAAATGTTCCTGATGTCTGAAAAGGGGTTTTGTCTAGGAATATTTGAAATCAGAGACATAAAACAATTAGTTATTCAGAATGGTCAAAATACTTCTGCTACCTTCGGTAAGCTCGGAAGCAATATCATATTTGATTTAAATTATCAGTGTTTATTTTTAGTAAAATCAACACTAGAAGATCACTGAAATTTGAAATTAAATTAATAAACAAAATTTAACAGGTGTAATGAAATATTTATTTGCGTTTTATTTTAAAATAATGTATATTATTTAATTAACGTAAATGTATTTAAATTTAATGTTTATATTTATAAATGAAGGTGAAAATAAAGGAAAAATAATAGTAACCTAACTTAAAGAATTAATTAATTAGTTAATAAATAGGAAAGAGGAAACACTGATCCCTTGAGATCCATGCAATGCTTTAAAAATTTTCTGACATTTTAATGTAGTAGTTGAAACTAACAGCAATAATCCTCAGAATAGACTTTAAATTAACTTAGTACATATTTTTACTCATTTAATTATTAAAGGCACTGATAGTGAAATAAGAGAAAAAGTTTTATCATTTATTTTTTTACTTTAATTATTTTATCTACGATCGATACGTAATATTTTAAACATTGTATCTCTGTTTAAATTCGTAGAAAGTGATTCTTTACGCACCTGTATTAATTTCGTATGCGTGTCTCATAGTTTTAAAGAATGCCCTCTAGCGCCGTAAAGAAGAAGAATTCTTCAACTTTACGCACGATTAGCGAGTTTGTTTACATTTAACATAACTAATTTGATGTTTATTTAATAAAAGTAACTGTTTGTATCGAGTTTTTTGTGAAAATCAATGAGTGTTTTAAGTGATTATGACGAATATAAGGAGAATAATACGCCTTCCGAGATAATTAATTCGGCACAAAATACAACTAACGAATTGATTTCATTGATCAATCTTACAGGAAGTTTATTATTTTTTTCTGTATTTATTATTAAAATCTAACAATCGTAGATAAAGTACGGTACGCAACTCGTGCGAAAACGGCATTTTGCATTGCTCGTGTGGTTTTACTACCCTCGCTGTCTCTCGGGTGCAAACTCCGCACTCGCATGCAAAATGCTACGTTCCACACTCGACGCGTAATGTACTATTAAAGCACATTGCAGAAGTAAATCAATTTATAGAGAGACGGGGATACTTTTCATCATGTACTTATTTTAGAGCTAGTGTTGTTAATTTTAAAGAATTGTTTCTAAAATTATTTAAATTGTTGGTCCTAATCAATTATGATTGGAATATTTTGATAAAATCGTTAAAAAGACATACTATTTCAACCACTATCCCAGGCGGACTTGTTATTTACTGTTTAATCATTGGCTGCTTGCTGTTTATTTGCATTGGATGCGTTAATACGTTGAGTAATGTTTAAAAGGAGTAAGGTAAGAGACAAGAGCTTGAACCTGGATGATTGGGAGTTCTGCTGTATCCATGGAAACCATAGTAAGTTTGATGGATGCGGTAAAGGGCGCCCGGAGGGTGAGACAAGTATAAAGTCCTCAACAAACAAAGCAATTTAATTGATGGGAAGTAGCCGAGGAGTTACAGGAAACTTCAAACCAATTGATCAACCTGATCGACCTCAATTAGTTTTCTCAGGGGGCTTCATGTTAAATCGTTATCCTCTCTGCGGGGGGAATATTACCGGACTAACCCATCCTATCACCCCGCATTATTATCTTTTCATCAGGCAACTAACTAAAACATACCTTAGCGCAATATTTGGCTTCATTAACAACAACATTAAATATCCAAAGGGCATTTTAATTAATTAATTAACAAGAAAAGCCCGAGGCAACAACCTCATCAATACTTGAATATAATAATGTCCGACAGATTAACAGAGCGAAAACAATAGAGGCCTTACAACTTTACCTAGAGCTACACCTTCAATATTTAAATTATAAACAATTGGAATTAGTTTAATTACTATTGATACTCAATTTTTTTTAATAGAAAATATATGTAGGTATAGGATCGACAACTTTACTCACCTACTCGATGTGATAAGCAGCGTGAAACACCTCTCTGTGGTTCGACAGAACTGTGTAGCAAAAGTAGATTTAGGCAGGCGAGTTGCAAGAACGCTAACTACCCGGCTAAGTCGATCCTCTATTTCACAATTATTGTGCTAAATTTGTTTATATAAATTATAATTCCTTCCTAATTAACCAACAAAAAAAGTAAAAATTAAATAAATACTGTGCCATCACAAAATAATTTTCGAACAAGAATTTCAACAAAATCCATAAATGAGAAGACGGAGGAAATTCTTAACAATTTATAAATATAAAATAAAAGGAATACCATTCTTTAAAGAAAACGGAACTGGTGTGTGACCAATTAAAACATAAGCTCTACAAAGACGCATTATTAATATTAAGATCCGAGTAAGTTTATAATTAAGATATAATATCATCTAGATCTTGTCAAGAAAATAAAATGTTAAAAGAATGTTTAGATTTTTTTTAAATGAGTAACTTTAAAGAGAACTCAAATCTTGTAAGAAATATCTGGTTAATTAATTAATCTAAAAATATGCATACAATATTTGTTTAATGAGTCCACTCTCAAGAGAAATATATTTTTGAATGGATTATATCAGAGTAAATTATCAACAAAATATAGAACAAGGTAGATAAAAATATAACTAATGTTGTTTATAATTAATTTAAAAGAACACGTTGGAAAGTAGAGTTGTTCTTATTTTTATAATTCTTCACATAAAATAATCAGCGAAATTCTTTAAAAAAGGAGGAAAGAAAATTGAAGTGGATAGATTTTTAGGTGTTGGCAACGTCTTAGTGGATGGTTTTTGTGTTAAAAGAAACAACTTTGAATTCCGGCACCTATCTCGGAAGCTTACGTGATATGAAAATAATATGATGCAATGGGGATCAAATATTCGTTCAACACTAAACTAAAAAAATAAAAATGTGCCCTGTACTACTCACTGAACTTTGGCGGAAATATTTTGATGATTCTATCCCCATAGAGTTAAAGGATCGTAGCACTGCATCGGAAATGCAAGGAATCAGGGTTCGATTTCTGGAGGGGGGATTTTTATTCTTCCCTTCTACTTTAATTGTATTAGATAAATGGTGTAACTTTCACATAAATTAAGATTTAAAATAAAATAAAAGAAAAGTAAAGCGCATTAATAAACATAATAGTTTATTATTATACTCATACAACGGGTTAAACTGGATATAATAGAAACAAATAGTTAATGATAAATTTAAAGTAATAATAATATTTCTTTTATAAAGAACGCATTTATAAAGAAACAACGAAATAACAAATATTCAAATAAACGGAGGATAAAAAGAATATAAATAAATCAATAAGATCAACGGGCCATGCATGAACCTGAAGGAACGCCCCATTTAAACATGTAATACACAGGCTGCATAATAGTAAGCTATAAATATTTCATAATATCCTCTGTAAATAAATTCACCTATAATTAGGACTTTTATATTTTATAGGAGCTCTTTAAACTCGGAAAACTTGGAATTATATTATCATAACTGCATTAAAAAACAGTATCAAAATAAAACACGGGGGCTGTCTTTAGTGCAAGGAAATTATTTCATAGCAAGAGAAACAAAGTGAATTTTATTTCACAGTAAATTAAATACGAAATTTTTCTGAAGATCGAAATAGATGGGGAGGAACGAGTTCATGTTTTATAGCCTCCGACTGAATTAAATTTTAATATGAGGAAGGTGTAGTACGGTTTTTAAGGGGGGGGGGATGCTCCCAAAAAAATTCAAGGGTTTTCTGCTTGTCCTCTTGGTCTAATGGAATTAGAATGGACGACGAAGCCTCGCTCAGAGTTACTGTGGTTCAGAATACCCGGAGAAGGATTAGCATCACAAAGGCAAACCAACCTCCACAGAGCCACCGGATTTTAAAAACATCAGCCACTGTACGCTTTCCTTGGCTCTGTGTGAGCCTACCGAAAAAAAGAGAAAAATTGAACCGGAAAAAATAACCAAAAAAGTCCTTCAACACAATGGGAACGCGGTTTGAGTGTGTGGAGATGGTGGGGGGATTACGTGGCCCGCGGTCAGGTCCTACCCCCACTCCTTACCAACCCTCTCAGGTTGGGGACTTAACTCCATGAATATTTAGACAGGTGAATATAAATGGCCAAGTTACATTTTTATTTTTCTACCTTTCTCTCTCTCCATTTTCTTTTTTTGTCGGTCCTGCTGACCATGTAGACGCTGGGTTTCCAGAACAAATTTTAAGGCCGGGGGATCAGTTACAACGTTTTTGAGTAATCCTTTACACAAAGTTTAATCGAAGTTTTTTTTTAAAAAAAAAAAAAAAAAGACAGTCTACAAAAAGCCAAAACTTTGTATTCTCTAAATTACCCTAGGATTACTCAAAGACATATAAATAAATAAAAATACTGCACACAAGGATGTGCAAAATAAAAACAACCTTACTTATAATAAATTATTTAACATATTTAGAAAATTTCAGACTTAGATAAAGCCTAAATAAATGTAAAAATGATAGATAACTAAGTAGACAAAAACTAGTTACTTTTGGGAATATAATATATTCCCAAACTTCTGAAACAGGTAAGATACAAACGGCGATCAATTTAATAAATAACATAATTATAAAAATAATAAACATAATATAAACACCATATGTTAAGTCATGGTTTATATCATTATGATTATGACGTACAAGATAACATATTAATAACGAACATGAGATATTAATGACTAATTTAAGCTTAATCAAGGGAACATATGCTATCCGACGTGACATGTCTATATTATACAGTATTTAAAATATTCCAAGAAACTAGACATCTATTTAATAATACACAAATTTTAATAGAACCATCACTTAAGCGATCAACACCCATCCCCTATCTTGATGCATTATAACAAACAATTTTCTCAAATAACTTTGATTTAACTACAACATAATAGAATAGTTAAAAAAGTTATTAAGGTCTAAGACATAGGGGTATCTTATTCGGTCAAATAAATTGCTTACATAAAAAAATAGGCGATGATTTAATTACCCTTAAGATTAATTATTATAAAAATGTGGTTCACCTTATACTATAGAATCAGATACCAATGACACAATACATATTCAATAAGAAAATAATTTATAAATACCAAATTAATAACATAAATCATCAGTATAATGTGTCAGTGATGTCAATTATATTTAATTTAATTATTGTAAAATAATTTAATAAAAAATTAACTTAATCAAAAGACATCTCTCATGGAGATCGTTATTTTAGTTCACCGCATATGTGTAAGTAACTATAATCTTTAAATTTAATTTTAATATTGTTAATTAATAAATATCATCATTTTAATTTATTACGCTTGTGCTTTCTTTAATTAAATGTTAGAATGGGAACGGAAAATTATGTAAAATTATCTTAATTTGTTTTTAGAAATAAAGAACTGTGACAGAAGATGACCCTATAATATAAAGGGTCGAAACGTCTCATGACTCATGACAGAACAAAGAAAATATTTGTTATTTATTACACCTTAAGCTATCCATCAGCATAAAAAATGATAAATTAATAACGATAATAAAGTAATTCGTTTATTAACTTCAGTTCTCTTGTATTATCTATTATCTATACGTATAAAAGTCAACGTATGTGTGTCTATATGCATGTGTATGTTCTTTATACAAATCTAAAATTTTAATCCGATCTCGATGAAAATTTGTACACTTGACCTTCATTCAAAGCAAAGGGAAAATTACTGTCTACATGAATTTTCTAAATTTTAATTTTAATTTTTGCATATTATCTTATCAAGGGGGCATAGAAATATGTGGGAGGGATAAAATCTAGATATTCTCGCATAGTAAAATAATTTAAATGTCTTTCGATGGTATTTTATAAAACTAAAATAACACTCCGTAGCGAAGCACATATCAATAAATTACAAATAAGAAGTTCTTCCGAGAAAAATATTTAAGGCAGATTAGAGCGTCACTTGCACAGATATTTGGGTTATTTGTGTTAAATAAAATTACTAATGTCTACTTAAATCGAACCTGATAGTCTGTTTAAATTAGGATTTGAAAGTTTGACTTAATCGAACTTCAACTATTATTAGATAACCCCATTAAACTGACAATAATCGATGTAAACAGTTTAGATTTTAACGATTAAGGGAAAACTCAACTCGATTAGTAAACTAATCGAGAGAATCGTTATGGGGATCCAAAATATCAAAATCGATGGCAATCAAGATGTATAGAGATAGATAAACACAGCTCAGCTCCCCTTTATAGAACAGGAAAGGAAATTCCCATCTGTAGACTGAGAGGGTGAGTTATCACCCTCTGGCCTTTCAATTAGCCAAGCCTTATCAATTTCCTTCACCTTATCAATTAGTTGGAAATTATCGCTACTTTCATGTATGTTTTTTTTTCAACGGATCCCTACCACCTCACTCTAATATCTCAGATGTTATCAAGGAAAATGTGAGCGAATTAATATAGTATAATAACAGAGTAGGAAGTTTAATGACTCAGGTAGTATAAAAATAATAATCCTTTATATTAGAACTCTTAGCAGCACATTTAGTCCGTGCTACAACGGTCTACGTGTTAAAAATCATTTAATTTCTTTCTCTTTTTCAAGATCAATATCTGAATTTTATTAACATTATTATATTAAATATTTATTAGGCTTTAATTTAATTTGGGTTACATTACATTTAACAATGAAAAATAATTTATTCTTTGAGGGTGCTAAAACAAATGTAAGACACGCTCTGTTTTTTGCAATCATAAATAAGGGATTCTTGTCCTTCATAATTCGTATTTAATTCATAATTATTTATTGTTCATTAATTCGTTTTAGTCACCAATAAAATTAAGATATCGCAGATCGGACTTAGAGCACTAACAAATCGCCTGAAAACAAGGTCAAACATCGATATATTTAAACCATATACCTCTATATTTAAACCAGTAAAAGTAATAAAGCAAAGTCCCACAATTTATTTTCCACAAATTCCTAATGCACGGCTACAAATAAACTAGAAGTTTCCATGTGCATTTCTAAGTAGCACTCTATAACCCTAGCTAGAGTAATCATAAGCTGGTAATAACTTTAAGTTTCTATATGTAACACCCCTTCATAAAATTTAGTAAATCATCGACAAATAAATAACTTTTCAATGCATTTTTATCTCATTTAAAAAAATTGTACATTTACCCTAATTTATTGTTAATTGACTTGATCATATTATATTATATTTATGATTATCTTTGGTTCACCACCGGTCCCGATCACTGACCCCCCAAAGCACATTGCAGAAGTAAAT
>KZ651747.1:8295-40813 GCA_001010745.2 Gerris buenoi
ACCCCCCTTAAAAAGTAAAATTTGACAAATGTGCACATAACAACAATTGTTGCACTTTAAAAGAGCTTTCCAAATATACCAATTTCTTTCAATTTAAATGATACACACGAAAAAAACCATCAAATTTACAGTTTTTTACGTTTTACCCCCCTTAAAAAAAAAAAAAATTGAAAAAGCGTACATAACAACAACTAATGTACTTGCCAAGAGCTTTCCAAAAATACAATTTTTTTAAAAAATCGGAGTATTTTAATTTTTTGTTACAACTTCAAAATGTTATAAGGGTAAAAATTAATTATTTTTTCATTCTGCTTTGAACCAAATATATTAGCGCATATAAATTACTATAAAAGAAAAAAAAATTAACCGAAAATAACCCACTACTATACCCCCTATGTACCCCGGACTTTGATGTACCATAAACTTGGCCTATTATATTACCTAAAGTTCAAGACCCTTTCGAACGTTAAGGAACAAAAATAGGCAAAGTTACAGAAGGTCAAAGTCGAAATTTCGGAAAATGTAATTTTTACGAGTTTTTCACCGAGGTACCCCCATCCCCCCCGTAACGTACTGAAAAAAACGGTTTGCGCTTACCCCTCGAAAAGGACATTTTTGCGGCATACGAAGCAGAGTTGGAAGGTACTTTTTTTTCTCCGTAGGTCAACCCCAAGTACCGCCTTGTACTTCGGACTTTAAAGTCTTGTTAAACAAAAAGTACTGGACGGATCGATACCAAATTTCGACGTTGCTCTGCAGAATTTAATAGAGATCCACGCACTAAAAGCCCAAACCCGTCCGACAGCGGCCCTATGAGGAGATACGCGCCCCGTTTTGCAAAACGTTTAAAAAAAAGCGGTTAAAAGTGTTTTATCGTAGTTTAGGACCTGAAACGCAAAAATTTCAAAATGTTTTTCCACAGTCTTTACCTACTCCCCAAGGGCTTTCCAACGATATCCTTACGACACTCCTTACCAAATGTGAAAAAACCTGAAGCGTGAAAAATTCATAAATGTTTTTCATTACTCTTTTCCTACTCCCTAAGGGCTTTCCAACGAAAGCCCCTTCTACAGCCCTTCTAGCCTTCTTTTTATACTACACATACTACCAAATATCACCGTTTTTCTGATCGGCGAAAAAAAAAAGTCGCCCCTAAGCGGGGGTTGATGATAGAAAAAAGTTCTCGCTACCGGCCGTAGACCGCCGGAGGGTCTACAAAAGCCTCGAAGAAAATTTTTAAAAAGTCGTTTTTTTCAAAAGTTATACGTAAAAACGTATTAAAAAACGGCTTTTTTTGACTGTAGACGATTTCCGGTTAGAAATAAACCTGTTTCCCGGAAAATTACCCGGCAGATAACATTTTTCCTTAAAAATACACTATAACCTAAACAATTTCCAGAAAACTGCATGTCTCTACGNATAATTTCTATATGTTTTGCTACAGGCAACACTGTACCTGATAAGAAATCACTTCTACTTTACGATAATATCTTTATATTATTATTTATTCCTCTTTATTTCTGAGTTTGATTTGTTACTTTTGATTTCCAACCCCGTTATGTGGATCATCCCGTGGATTTGTGGATCGTACGAAAATCGTTTAGGACAGTTGTGACTATAAAACTCGTACTGTATAAAAACAAACAAAACAGGAAACCTAACAGATTGGAAACCTTCTTCTTGTTATTATTCGTGAGATTTGACGTAACTGCGCATGTCATACAAACTAGAAATGGGTATTGTCTTAGCACCCGACTGTACTGACTTCGGCACTACTCGGAAGTTCCGATTTTAAACGAAGTTAAGCTTTCCGTTTCTCCCGTGTTCATGACTTCTTGGTCGACCTCTAACACAACGGTATAGTCGGTTAAGGATGGCGCCCATTTCATCAAAGTTGTTTTTCTTAGCTACGAGTATATTACTTTTTAATAATTTAATATTATGACGTGAAGCAAACGCGTTAAAATACATTGTAATTATCCAAATGCTAGGAAACTTACCAAACGCGGTCTTTAACTTAAACCTTTACCAAGATAATAAGTTTAATTTTTTGAGGGGGTAAGTTTTTTCTCACAAAATATGCAACGTTTGAAAAAATTCCAATTCTTTTGCTTTTTGACTAAGAATAACAGTGGTTTCTTTATTAGATGCTTTCGTTGTGATGTTGAAAAAATAGGACACGAAAAAAACCTGCAATAATGAATTGTTTCAAAAACGTAACCTAAAATATAATATATTTGTATTACTAATATATTTGTACTTAAAGCGTCCTCTCCTTTCATTTAACAACTCAAACAGTGGCGTAACTATGGGCCCGCATTGCATCGGGCCCCCGTTGCCAGACGGCCTCTAAATCCTATGTACCTGTGTTGATGGGTGCCTCCATTAAAGCATAATAAAATCTAACTACCTGGGATTCATACTTCTATACCATTGTCATGGAGGCCCTATTGAGTTCTGAACGCCGCCAGTTTTTTTTTGTTTTTTTGGCTCATCAATTTTCTTTGGCGAGGGGTCCCCAATACATTCTTGCGGGGGGGGGGGCATGCCCTAGCTACGCCACTGAACCCACATGGCAAATTTTCCTTTTGCAGGAAATAATAAGTGCCATCGGATATGTTTAGAAACCCTAAAATAGATGTCGNCTCTCTTTCACAAAAAATGTTTTGAACCAATTAATGTTGACACTCTACGCCTCCGACGGAGACAGTTTTAATTAAATATGACTTGATAACATCAATTGTAAGTATACATCTAATTTTATCTATTATCTTATACAACTATCTATTTTTATAAACTTAAATTACATGTAATAATCATAGCTTGTAACAAATAAGATTTTAATACCTTCAACTAACTAATAAGTTAAAATTTAGAATTGTTAAACTGATTGGATATACTTTTGTTTGTTTTTTATTTGTAGAATAAATTTATCTGAAGATGACCTTTCAAGGGTCGAAACGTCTCGTAGTAATGAAAATATAGTTTTCTTAAAAAATTGACACCTTATTAGCCATCTTACCTCACAAGAAAAGTAAAAAATATATTATTTTAATTTACCGAAGTTTTGGAAAATATACTTCCTTCTACCAGATAATGTTGTGAATGATTTTATTTTTGCAGGATAAACAACATTACCTTGAAAAAGGAAATATCTTTTCCGAAACGCCAGTAAACTAAAATAATGTTTTTTTTTTTTTTTTTACTGATCTACGCTATCTTAAAAATTTGTTTAATTATTTCAATGTCGATATTCATAAATTCTTAGTTTATTTTATAAGTATTCGTAATATAGAATTTTTTCCAAAATGTATATATAAGTTTTAGTTATACCTACTTAAATTAAAATAAAGCTATTTAAGGTAGAATAAAATAATTTACTCACGTAAATTGTCAGAACAGTTACAAGCCCAAGCCAGATCGGACCAGGCAGCTTTGTAAGAAAATCTGATAGTGTATACAGGTGATGTATAAACCTGAGCATGAAGTCTGCTGGCTTCAGCTATGCCTGCAATGAACAACCTGTCACCTATCATCTGTCAACATTCAGGATCATGATATGGCTATTTCCAAATAAATTTAATTATCTCTTTAAATTCAACATCTCGTTGAATAAGAGGCAAATAAACTTCATCAAAATATAAACAAAAGAAGTATTAAAACGTGATTTTTCCTCAGTTTTGTTAAATCAAACAAATAAAATTTTATAAAATAAAAGTATTGGACTAGCCTTCACTAAAGATTCGATNCTTGAGATCGAAGACCAGAAATCATAATTACATAATGGGTATGCTTACTCATCTACAAAACCCTAAAAAGTACTTGGGGCAAGTACTTCCCTGTGATTTTTTTTTTTTACTGATCTACGCTATCTTAAAAATTTGTTTAATTATTTCAATGTCGATATTCATAAATTCTTAGTTTATTTGATAAGTATTCGTAATATAGAATTTTTTCCAAAATGTATATATAAGTTTTAGTTATACCTACTTAAATTAAAATAAAGCTATTTAAGGTAGAATAAAATAATTTACTCACGTAAATTGTCAGAACAGTTACAAGCCCAAGCCAGATCGGACCAGGCAGCTTTGTAAGAAAATCTGATAGTGTATACAGGTGATGTATAAACCTGAGCATGAAGTCTGCTGGCTTCAGCTATGCCTGCAATGAACAACCTGTCACCTATCATCTGTCAACATTCAGGATCATGATATGGCTATTTCCAAATAAATTTAATTATCTCTTTAAATTCAACATCTCGTTGAATAAGAGGCAAATAAACTTCATCAAAATATAAACAAAAGAAGTATTAAAACGTGATTTTTCCTCAGTTTTGTTAAATCAAACAAATAAAATTTTATAAAATAAAAGTATTGGACTAGCCTTCACTAAAGATTCGATAGCTGTTGCTCTGTCTGCAACGTTAATCCCCTGCAAGTAGTGTTGTTTAATCGCTTGGCTGATTTGACTGTAGTTACTTGGGTTAGCTGTGTATGAGAAGTCTAAAACGAGAGGAAGCAACTCATCCCATCGAGTAAACAGTTCTTCTCGAGATGCATCATCAAAAACGAAATCTAAAAGATTAATAATCATAAAGTTATTTTAAATAGCATTTCTCTATATTATAACAACCATACATGGGGTTAGAGGTGGTTAAAGGTGATTGGAGGTGGTTACAACAGAGTATGCAAAATGTATTGAAAATTAATAATATATTGTCAGTGGACCTAAACAAAAATAATTAACATAATCACAACAAAGTGAAACAAGATTTACAGTTATAAATGTTTCTGTGTTTATTTTTGCGTCGTTATGAAAAACAAAAATCTTATTATGTCTCGGATTTCTAAAAATTCCAAGACAGAAATCTCTGAAACATCGAAGAACATTTTCGGATTCGTGTCTGAATCTCGGTCTGTCCAACATTTTTACCAACCAAAATATCTTCTGTAAGTCTAATTTTAATCAAATTTGGGAAGTCGGTCATAATTAGTCTATTGTTTGACCCATATAAGTTCTTCCACATGCGCTCAAAGTGTTATTTAAACAACTCTATCTTCAAAATTGTATGTCTGATTTATAAAATTTTTTTATGGTTTGTCGTAAGTAGCCCTCAAATAGCCCCAGATTAATTTCAACAGTATAAATAGTCTGCCAATTATAGTATTAGTCTGCCTCGCATCCTATCAACTGCTTTATTGATGTCATGCTTTTACAACCCATTATTGTGTGATTTATTTCATTGTTTCCTCCTCTCTTTCTCTTTTAAATGAGTTCAAATTTTTGGTTTATTTACAAGAATAAAAGTATTAATTAAGTAATGTTTATAAATGTGTGGGGTAGGGGGGTTTCGAAATTGATCTGGGGCCATCTACGAGTTACTTCCAACCCAACCAAATGTCATAAACATTAGATGAGTACTTTTAAAGATGTAGGTGTAAATAAATGTATTTTTGCGTGCATGTGTGCAACGGGCGCGGAAGGTTTAAACTTTTATATGGGGCCGCAGTAATGGACAAATTTGATTAAAATCGGATGAGGAATTTTTAAGATTTATTATTGTTCTCAAAATTGGACGAGAGATAGACACGGGACAAAATATGTTCCCTGATGTCTGAAAGGGATTTCTGCCTCGAAAGTTTTGAAATTGGAGGCAAAAAATGTATGTTCTTCAAATTAATCATAGCTTCCGTTACCTTGTTGTGTAAGCTCGGAAGCAAAAGGGACAATAATGAGTTTTAAAAGCACAACATCATTAAAGTAAGTGAGGAAGCTATGTGCCACAGCTAATTGACTATTTTTGTCCTAATCGGGATGTAAAAAAGATGAAAGAGATCTGCCTAGGTATTTTTAATTTTTTTTAACTTTTTTTTAACTTTTTGTTGAGACAAAATCTTCCTTAATGGTGGACTACTTCAACCCAGACATAGATCATAATCGTCCCTTCGTATTTTTACTTTTTTGCTTAAAATATGATTTTATAAACTGAATTACTTTTTTTCCCTTATGATCTCAACTTTTTCATAGCAGAAGATTGATTATGCATTAAGCTATTAAAAAAAAAAAAAAAAGCACGCTCAATAGAACTTTAAAGTTACCTTGACACACACACGTATTAGGCAACATGCCACGCGACATTACATGTTATATGTAATGTCATGTTCAGATATGTAATATTTGAATTATGACACGAATAAAAGCTATAACACACTTTATAATTATTTTCCAAATATTTTGTCAAAAAATAACTTACACGCTGCAGGGATAGATCCTTCAATAGGAATAAAAGAAAACAAAACAGGGACATCATTAGCCTGTCCGGACGTAATAATTGTAAGTGGTTCATCTGTCAAAAATGGTTCAGGTGTTCCAGGAGGATTTTGAACAATGGGAATTGGTTCCACGCTTGGTGCAAATGGCGCTAATGGCATATTATTCCATCCCTTAAAAAAAAAATATATATATTCAATTTCAATTCAAAATACTTTTATTTAATCAATTTTATGGTTACAACAAAAATGCTATAAAAGTAATTACGGCAAGGCTTAGCCGTCTGCCGGAGAGCTTGCAATACACAGAAAGNAGTTTTGTCAACGTACTTACACCTTAGGTGTGCTTTATTTTATGACAAAGTGTTACACATAAGAGATGCATAAAAACGCTGTTTTGAGAGGTCATATGCCCAATATTTTCCGGGGGAGGACCCCCGGACCCCCTTCCAGTATGTCTACGTTTGCTGTCAAAGTATATTTTTAAACGCATGATATCTTACTAATTTTTAAACTTAATTTGATCATAGATTATAAACTTAATCAACTAAAACTTAAATAAAGAACAACAAAGTATTTTCCTCTACACTTTACCCAGGCTTAGGACTAGCAAAGTTGGTGATTATAAGTATTTTTTTATTTCAATTTTTAAGTTTTTGGTAGTTTTCATACTACGGAAAGATTAAATTTTAAATTCAAATTACAATTATCAATAACTACAGGAAAAAAAAAAAAAAAAAAAACTACAGGAGACATACAGAGAAAAATAGACCCCCGCACCGGTGCTACACGTTAAAAAGTTTTGTTTGTCAATAACAAAATATTATGACTGTATATAAATTTTTACAGTAAAATTTTAACACTTGTGTTTGGTTTGACTCTTTCTTTTCAAGAGTCATAAAGTATATATATATATATATATATATATATATATAAAAAACAATGTTATAATACAAATACATTTGTCGGTTTTAATCTCTAATATCTATAAGTACTTTAATGTACACTGTATAATGACTTCTTCAGCTAGAATAAAACTTAAAAATAAATTCGTTAAGGTACACAGATAGTTACATATAAAAAGTTTGTGAATTTAACAAGTGTTCTAACGAGTACGCCAACCACTCGTATACACCGATCCCCGAGATCATGCTTACATTAATTTAATAAGGCAGCCTAAACTAAACATTAAGTTCAAATATTAACTTACTATTAACTGTTCAGAAAATCCAGCGATGTGGTTGGCGGGCCTAGATCGAAGACATTTGACAAGGAGATTAAAATCCTGAAAAGCACAGCCAAGTTTGGTAGCTAAAGCAACCGTCTTCTCCTTTACATTTTCTGCTTTTGCCCATGGATTTAAAGCACTTCCACTCCCTATGATAGCCTTTTGGAATAACCCTGAAAAATTAAATATTGAAAGTACATTAATAAGTAGTATTCTGTTAGGTAATAAGTATACCTACTATTCTCAAAATTGTAAAAATTATAAGTACTTAGTTAACAAACGCAAGAAAATTAATAAACCTTGATATATATTATATAAATGTATAAGATTTTTCGAAATTAAAATTATGACATAAATTACTTTCTATTCAAGCAGGGTTGAACCCAGCAAAAGTGGAAATTTTCAATTTTAAAAAAAATAGTTTTTTCACCTATTCATGCGTCGATCCGGGGATACACTGTATAATAAATAAAATTCTCAAGAGAGCCACATTATAAGTTATAGTATTAAACCGCCGCACACGATCAATAGTATTGTCAATATGTCAATTTAGTAACAAATTTTCATCAATACTGTTTTATATCAATACTAACCCCGCACACGGTCAATAGTATTGACAATACTTTTATTTATTGACAATACCATTAATCGTGTGCGGGCTGATTTATAGGCAGATGAATAAGACCAAAAAAATAAAATTTAGAGTAATGACCCTTAAATGATACTGAAATAATCTCAGACCTATTATCAATCTAGAGATTGAGCTCCGTTCAGGTTGTTTATAACTAAACATATTTTTAAATAGGTAGTTATAGCTGCTACACGTTAAAAAGTTTTGTTTGTCAATAACAAAAGATTATGACTGTATATAAATTTTTACAGTAAAATTTTAACACTTGTGTTTGGTTTGACTCTTTCTTTTCAAGAGTCATTAAGCAATGTGTTAGAGAGGGTTGGTAATAAAACTTATAATGGGAAAAGTATTTGAGTCCGAAGACAATTGATAACAACGAAGCACACAAGTGAACAAAAAAATAGAAGAGAATTAAAGTGGCTATAAAAATTTCCAGAATTAATATTCCATTTCCTTCGCTGTTTTGCCAAGTTGACGAAGGGCAGCAAATTAAAGAGGAGAAAATTGAAAAAGTTAACCTTTAGAAAGGGGAGATAGTAGATGGTAATGGACGGCAGCTCCTCCAGCCGAATGTCCAGCCAAAGTAACCTTATTAGGATCTCCGCCAAACGATGAGATATATCTGTGAACCCAGCGTAGAGCCATAACTTGATCCTTCATCCCAGCGTTGCCTGGCAAAGTGCCATCTTCAGTGCTCATGAACCCTGACATTAAACAGACAAACTTATCTTAATGACACGAGCAAAAACCCTTGTATAAGTATTCACAAGTTTTGAAGCTTACTGGTGGATTTGAAAATAAATTATTGACACGGTTTACAAACTTTCGAAACAACTATACCGAATTAATATTGATTTTGATTTAACGCCCCTCCAAACAGTTAAATGAGAGACATTTTATAGATTCAATAAAACAAAAAATATAATAATAAAGTGTCTGCAATAAATTTAAAATAATAAATAATANTTCGAGTCCCGGTGCGGGGGTCTATTTTCTTCTGTATGTCTCCCGTATTTATTGATAATTGTAATTTGAATTATTTAAAAAATAATAAGTATTTTTTAAAAAATAATAAGTATTTTTTTATAACCATAGTGTTGAAAACATTTGTTTGTTGTTTTTATCTATTTTATCTATAGTGTTGTGGGGTGAGGCTAACTCTGAATCAGAAACATCTGAATATGATTCATTAGCTGAATTGTTTTCTTCGCATGATATTATAAATTCATGGTTGTAAAAATAATTATTTAAGAATACTAGGGGGATCCGCCCCCTACTCGCTTCGCTCGTCAACCCCCGAAAAGACGTGGTAGGGTAGATGAGAAGGGAAGTAGTATAGTTATGGAATATGAGAAGGGAAGTATATAGTGGCTGAGGCGCAACTACTATCTACTTTCCTTTTCCGCTGACAATCTAATATGCCTACTCTCAAGTTCTGCCTTACAGGCTTTCCTCTTCTCGGACGAATATATATCTCCCTCACTCTGTCTACACAGTTAGTATTATATCACTCTCAAGCTCCCCCTTTCTTCCCGGACTCATTCCTCTTCTAGAGGGGTATCTCCTAACGCACTCTACACTCAGTTAAGTATGTCACTCTCACTGAACTTGTTTGTTGACAAAACTTTTTTAATAATATGGATAGATAGATATTTTATTATTTATTATTTATTTTAAGAATTATTTTAATTACCAACTTTGCCAGTCCTAAGCCTGGGTAAATTGTAAAAAAAATACGTTGTTGTTCTTTATTTAAGTTTATTGAGCATAACTTGATTAAGTTAATAATCTATAATCAGATTGTTTTAAAATTAGTAAGATATCATGCGTTTTAAAATATTACTTTGATAGCAAACATTGATTAAAATAATATGACTTACCTATTATTTTGGAAAATGTATCCACTAAAGTTAAAAAGAATGTTTGATAATAATTTTCATTTGGGATAATTTTATCACCATACAAAGGAATATAGAGAGTTAGGTTGAATGGTGACTAGGCTTATAGAGTGTATAGTATAATATTGCAAGGTAGTAAACTTCTACATTGAGGGGACTCGGGATGGAGGAACATCGATATATTTTAAAGTAAAGTCGACAATGAGTTTGAAACTTTGATCCAAGATCCATTTTTCCACGTTCACACTCTCTCGGCGTTCCAACAGTACCTACTCCTATTTGGTTTAAAAGGTATTTATAATTTGTTTTACTTATCCTTAGGTACGTTTCTAACTTGCCTAAAGAACCCATTCTGTAGTTTATGGTAACCAGTACAAGATCTTTATCAAGAAGATACTTCGGAGTTAAATATTTAGAGCCATAGTACATGAATGCTCCTCCGTGAATGTAGATCAGCACGTCCATTAATGGCTTCACTTGAGTTCCTGATGGTACCTAGAACAATATATAAATAATAAAATATAAAAAGCATAATAATATGGTACCTATAGAATACTCTTTTAGGTTTTTAAAAAGAGGTATTTAAAAATTCCCAAGAAATATCTTTCAGTTTGATATTTGTCTGAGTGATTATGATGAATCTGATTTATAATCCTAAGTAAATTTAATATTTTGGAAAGAAACATGAGGTTTGTTCCAACAGAGCCGCGGACGGTTCTAGAACCGTCCGGAGCATGCGCACTATCTTGTAGTTATAATTTTTTTTATTGTTTCATGAACTACTAGTTTATTTTGTTTCGTCGTCAAAGGCAGAGATAAGAAAAATTGATAATTAATGAAAATTACTATTATTTATAATATTTTTTTCCCATTTTATTTTTTTACCTTGCTCTATTCTCTAAGTGAACTTAATATCTAAAAGTAAGAAGTTATTGGTAATACTTGAGGTTTTTTTTATTTGCTTTAAGAAAACCTTAAAGAGATTTTCTACCAATTAGTACAGTTAGAATGCTGAGAGAATGTGCGTGGAAAAATAGATAGGTTGAAGTTGAAGAATCAAACCAACTATTGAATTTACTTCGAGATATATCGATGTTACTCTAGGCCAGGGGTACTCACTACGCGGCCCGCGGGCCGCATGCGGCTCTCAGTACAATATTGTGTGGCTCTCAACCGTACATAAAACTCGTATATAAAAATAAGGATATTTTCCCCATTATCTTACTTCGCTAGAAAATAAATTAAGTGCCTAAGGATTGACAATAAATAAATTGTTCAACCTACTCTTGAACCTACTCAAGTGAATCAACTTTTTTTTTTAATGAAACCCTAAGGCTAGGTGCACACTGGAGACAAAACAGTCTGCAGACAGCCCACAGACAGTCTGCCGACTGTTTTGTCTCCAGTTTGCGCCTAGCCTAAGAAAACAAGTTTTTATTGTTTTTCATAACTATTGATTAAATGACTTAGATTATTATAGATTTTAAGTAATATTGCACAATGGCTGATTACTAATGTATTTAATCCTCAATGATTTGGAGCAAAATTTTTATTATATTACATTTACTATTGCTAAGTTACTATTTCAGTTTTTTTTTAATTATAAAAATACTTGTGCTCATAGTTTTGTCAACGTACTTACACCTTAGGTGTGCTTTATTTTATGACAAAGTGTTACACATAAGAGATGCATAAAAACGCTGTTTTGAGAGGTCATATTTTCAAAAATTTCCGGGGGAGGACCCCTGAACCCCCTTACAGAATGTGTCCCCCATCTCAGTAGTGTACAGCTGACGACGTCCATAGTTTTTAAAGATATTTTGGTTCGCAAAAATTAATGACAGACCGACGGACAGCCATGGAACCAAAAATGTCCCCTGATTGCAAGATCCAGCGGCCCTTAGAAATCCTCAGATTCTGAAATTTGGCTCTTTATGTAAGGGGTTCTCACCAGGAGGTGAGAACCCCTGATATATACCTATTATCATTTCATCCGTAAGTCATTTAGTTACAGTATTTATAATTTTAATATAATTTTCTCACAACAATATTTTCATTAAATACATATTTATGTTCCAATGTTCTGACTCAGTTATATACATTTACTTTTTTTATTGCATCCAACCTTACCGAAGGTATCGGAAGCATTGTGTTCACTTTTGTGGATGAAAAAAATGTATGTCTCCGACTTTAAAAATGCCAAGACAGAAATCCGATTCAGACATCTCTCTTTTTTTACTCTAATAGCTAATAGTTTCCGTGAAAAATTCCAGTAATAGATTCGACAAATTTAACTCAAGCTTGAAAAGTCGAAAATTTGAAATATATAAAGAACCGTATTCTACTCGATGATCTCTGATTTGTATAGAGTGTCGATAACTTTTTTTTACTAATTTTGTAAGTACCAAAATGGGATAGGAAAAATGCTATTTAATTAAAAATTAGCAATAATAGTGTTTTGGGTTAAATTTGAATGAAACTTTGTATTTATGCTTATTCGATGCGAGGAACAGACATAAAATATAATTTTTGTACTTTTAGGTCACGCGTTAATTGTATATCTTGCTCAAATATACAGAAATTTAAGTCTCTCGCTCAATCGACGTATCTCTGCGAACCAACGTATCTTAAAAACTACTAGTCCGACTTTAATTAAATTTAAATGGTAGGTCATAATTAGCCCACTGTTGGTCCCTTTTCAGTTTGAACCTTCTGAGCCCATTTTTTTAATTCCACATACGCAGAAACATACATTTATTTACACCTATATCTTCAAAAGTAGTCATTTGATTTAAATGAAATTTGGATGGCTTGTCGAAAGCTGCCCGGAGATACCCCCTGATTAATTTCAACCGTATGTGCTCTTTAAATTTTGATAAATTGATACTTTAATTCGTTAAAATCAAAACAATTATGATGTATTTGAAAACCAGGAGGAGAATTAAATAAATATGATAATAATATTATCATATATTATACCTAAATAAGGTAGTAAAAGCATAACATTTATAGTTTACTTTAATACGACCCGATGAGGCTATATGTGTCCCACTAATTGATAGATTATTTTTCTTGAAAATGTTAAATATTTTAGGACTTAAATTTAGTATTAATAAGTGTATATAAAGCTTTTTCCGAGTTTGTTGGACCATTTTCTCATTAGATGTATAATAAACACAAAATATATACGAAATGAATGGAAATATAATATATCTTGAATATAAAGCAATATCCTTTATGCAATTCTAACAGTCGTGTATTTCTTAATATTTTAGCCTTGAGTGTTTAGTTTAGTCTATACAGCAGTCAGATAAAAAGCCTCTGCATTACATTGCAAAACAAAATCTCTTTTTGTTGCAATTTTTTTAAAAAAGGATTGTAGCTTCATTTAAGGAAAGTAATAATTTTAATTAATATGTTCCTATGTAAGATTTTAGCTTTATATAAAAGCTATTCAAGCCAATCAAAAATATTGAATCAAAGTATACAATTAAATTGAATACTTATTACAATCTCTTGTTAATAATGAACATAACTTTACAACTACTAATTTAGTGGTGATTGCAGGAAAGTGCTAAGAATTTTAAGCCTATGTTTTTCGTCAAGGTTCTAAATTTAACCTACTGTTATTCGTAGGAGCCTTAAATGTTGTATATTAATATAATATTTTGCTAATGATATTCATATTAACTTGATAACTCAATTTGTGAGAGACACCAAGGGATGTGCCACGCAAGCGTGACACATAGGAACTGTTCCAACAACAGACATTACGTCATTAAGATGTTGGCTCGGCTTACGCCATAGTCATGCATCGTTTCGTCGCGTCCGACTCATCAGGGGCCCGACGTGGCCCACNAGTTTACAATAGAATAAGAATATGTTCATAAGTAATCCATTTCTGTGTGATGTGAAACATAAACAAATTAGAGAGAGAGGTACGACATGAAGATGAAAACAAGAGATAGGGAGGTAACTTAAAGGTTGCAGTTCTGAAACAGTTCTAAAATCGTTCCAACAGGCTCCTCTTTTTGAACCAGTTCTGAACCAGTCCTCATAGACGCATGCGCATTAAAAAATCCTGAACTGGTTCTAGAACCGTTCTGGAATTGGCTGTTGGAACAAACCTATGGAAAATTCTATTTTACTTACATAAGGGGTGTAAACGTTGACATAAAGACAATCTTCAGATCCTGATGTTGGTCCATTCACAGTTGGAGGATATTGCAAGCAATCAGGTGCATCCCCAGTAGCATCATATACTCCAAGCCAAGGACCCATCTCTATAGAATTCTTTACACATCCACAAACATTATTTGTGAGCATAAATTAAAAAGAACAATATGGATAGTTATCCATGTTAATTATATGAATAAATGACCATGTCATTTAATTAACTGTATAATATAATATTATTTTAGAATGTCTCACGATAGATCAGTACGCTGTGTGTTTAACAACCCATTCTATTTGGGCAGCATCACTCTTATTTATGTAAATAAAGTGTTTCTCTCTTAAACCTAATTAATTAATTTATCTCTTATCCCTGCTACTGCGATAGAAGCGTCAAAGTAATTTAAGAGTTCAGAGTGATCTTACTTAGTTCTTTTTAAATCTCACTATGTGTGTATAATCCTGAAAGTAGCCTCCATCGTTGGAGGTAATTGAATCTTACATTCTCTGAGGCGTTGTCATCACTAGAAGATCTGGAACTTCAATCAGTTTAATTATTTATGTATATTAGCTATGTAATATTAATAGCAGTCAGCAGCTAACTGATTATTCCATTGGCAAACAAACCTTATAATGCCGGTATAAAACATATCACATACATATTTAATATTTCTTTTCGTCACAAATTATAGCTAATAAAATTAATTACCTTGAACCTATGTCTTCCCATTGGTTGTTTGACATAAGGAATTGATTGAAACGAAGCTATTTGTCTTCCTCCTTGCGTCTCTTGATAAAATCCTTTTAAAGTGCCAACATCAAGTGTCACCTTTAGCAATAAAAATAAAACCATTAATTATAAAAAAATTAATGAAAATGAAAATGAGGGCTAAAGATCGTCTGTGGAGATCCATATTTAAATGAATATTAAAGTAATTTTTATCTTTTTTAGAACGCTTTAAAACACTTAAATCGAACACTGTAAATAAAAAATGTACAAATAATTAATAATCTGAACATAAGCTCTCTCAATGATCTCAGAATTTACCATTAGGTTAGTGTGGGGCTGTTTTAAGTTTTAGATTAATGATGGTAGAACTTAAATTTTATTTTTATCTTACTTAATAAAACTTGGGTTACTGTCAAATCGAAATTGCTATTATCAGTCTACAGTTCCAGGAAGAGGCAGCATCCTGTAAAATGTAAAGCACGAATTACATGCTTCTAATACTGAAACAGAATTAATGTTTGTTGAACATCTTGATTTAGACTCAAAGTTACAACATACTGTAGTGATGAAAATAGCTAATGTTGAATAATTCTGATAAATATTTTAGACCAACTATTAATAGTTAAAATAAATTAACCGGAGTTCCATCTTATGATACTGAGGGAACGAAGCGAGCCTCTATTTAATGTTTAATATTTTCTTAGATAGTAAATTTATCGATATTTACTTGTTTTAATTTTATTTCTTATAGTTTCTGGTTTTCTAAGATGAGGTCAGAAGTAAATATTCATAAAGGAGTACCTATTTTTGTTATGATAAGAGTTTACATATGCCACAAGGTTGTCTTTGACTTAATTGGCATGTTGCTAACATCATAACTAATTTATTTTACTTGATTTTTTTAAAAATATATCAAACTAAGGTATTATTTGAGTAAAAATGAAGCAACATTTACATGAGTGTAGCTATTTTGAAAATATTGTCAAATTAAAATGTTTTTCAGACCTGAGGTTGAGTAAACGCGGCTTGTTGAGCAAAAGCATCGACAAGCAATAAAGAAATCACGCAGTTCAGGTATACTAGCAGCGACCGATCCATATCTAACAGAGTTGTACGCTGCACTAAAGACAAGATATTGTTAGAGTACCGGCGACGTTATCAGTTGTCTCTGATTGAGATAATGAACTCCCTCTTAACATCTGATTTACTAATGAGTTATATAGATATTATCCAATAGTTTCTCACCTAGTTCAGTAGGCTCAGCCTCAAAATGTTGTCAAGCCTGAATGCTATTATGTTGCCAGCAACAAATTTTCTCTATTTTACACTTATCTTTTTCTATTATTTTACCACTTAAGTTTCACAAAAAATAAATAAATTAAGATAATTTCACAATAAGCACGAATTATATGCTTCAAATACAGAAAAAGAATTAATGTCTGTTGAGCACCTTAATTTAGACTCAAAGTTACAACTTACTTCTACTTACTTCTATCAAGGCCAAAGAAGTTACTAACTTGGTCATAATAATAAAAATAAAGAGAAAATAATGAGTAAAATCTATATGTATAAATAAAATTTTATTAATATTCAACAAAAATAACTATGGTTATAATAAATAAATTTCACAATAAATATTCACAAATCATTCGCCATTCCTAAAGTTTATACTTGAGCAGATAATTATGATATATTTCAGAGTTTTTTAGGCCTGTGTCCGATATAAAAGATGACAGACAAGGTCGGGAAACAAATATGAGTCCAAAGGTGATTTGGTTAGGGAAATTCAGATAAGTTAAGTAAATGTTTAATTAAACTCTGTTAGTTAAGTCCAAAGGTGATTTGGTTAGGGAAATTCAGATAAGTTAAGTAAATGTTTAATTAAACATTGAAAAAACATATATGCAGAACCATACACTACTTCCTAGGGGCTGTGTCTGTTGGACCATATAGTCCTGCTCCACAATAATAATAAGATGATTGTTAGGTTGAGGTAGTCTACATGGGGCATCACGTATAGAAATGAAAATAAATGGCACATATAATTAAAGTCTTTTCTGTAGATTGATCAAAAATGCACCAATTATGGATACTTCTTTGCCTCATAAGTTTTCTCTTAATACATTTTCCATCTTCAGTATACTCTATTTTGAGACAAAGTTGTATACAGGCTGATTTTGAGAATCTTGGGCGTATGTGTCTGTCGTAAATTATTTTCGATGTAATGTAACTGGTTTTTCGAGAGAGTATGAAATGAAAAAATATCCATAAATATTACTATTTTTATCAATATACAGTAACACTTTAATTATATGCGCCTTATATTTGTCAATTTTTTCCATTTCTATACGTGATGCCCCATATATAGACTACCTCAAGCACTTATTGGCAGAAGGCAAGAAAATAAAAATTTAATTCTCATATCCTTGTTTAATGGTAAAAGTAGACTTTCTTAGGTTTTTTAATAAGGTACTAGGTAAAGATTATGATTATAATTTCTTAATTAGATAATTTGGAAAGGTATATTATTTTTAGTTTTACGTAATAGCATGATTACATTAAAGGAATCTATCTTTAAAAAAAAAAGTGAATCTTATCTTCACATTGTCCAGCGTCTTTAAACAATATTCAAATGTATTATGCATATTAATATTAATTGGCGTATTTCCATTGTTATTTTCATTATAATTATGCATATTTTATATTTTTAGTTTAATTATAACTCACTGTTATAATATAAAACAATACAATTAAAATTTACAAGAATTGGATCTGCGTCAATGAAAATACTTAAAATTGTAATAGGAAACGAATGACGTCGTGTTGATCACACAAAAAAATAAAAATGTTGTCTTATTCAATTCAAAAATAAATTGTCAGGAATTAAAAATAATGTATTTAATTCGATAGAAGACACATCATTTTTTATTTTAAGGCCTTGTGAGGGTATAGAAATATATGTTTTCTTAGTATACTCCATCCAAATAGTATATTAAAAATTTACCCTTAAAATGAAACAATAAAATTTAAGTATATGAATGCTTATGTGGAATTAAACAAATAAATTATTAAAATTGTTGTATTTTAAATCTAAATTTTTGTAAAATTGTCTTTTTAAAGTTTAAAAGTCACTTAAATGTGTAATTATTTATATTTATAAGTAATTTTATTTTTCTTTCCGTAAGAATTTTGATTTTTACCTGATATTTATTTATGTTTTTGTTACATGTTCCTTTTAAACCTATATACAGACTCTGATTTAGTGCATATGGTTAAAGAAGGTAAATATTTAAAAGGTCTGTGTTCAGTAAATTTATTTAGTATTAGCATAAAACCCTTATTCAATTTAAAACATTCTTAAAGAAAAAATGAATTTTTTGTGTAAGATATCCTTTTAATTAAAGCATGCCAACCTCAATACACCGTAATTTTCTAGTGAGGAAAATATAGCTAACATAAAAAAAAAAAAAAAAATGTTTATTAAATAAATATCCCTGTATCAGTGAACAAAGGTTTATAGATAGGCTAAGGAATCCAATATTGATAAAAAATAATATAATTCAAGCAATATGTTACTACTTTATTAAAAATTTATTACAATTTACTTTAGGGTTAATTAAATATTCAATATCCCCTGCCTCCGGGACGGTGGTTGTGATGCCTTCCAGGATGTCTTCCTGGTCTACCAGGTTTCCCCGGACGTCCTGGACGACCTGGTATCCAAAAACACTGAGCTACTCCTGGAATCACCAGATTACATATTCCACTGCAGCAAGCACTCCCGGCTGAACACTGTACATTAGCAAACAAAATTATCTAGTTAATAATTTTTAAGGAATGGTTGTTATTTTTAAATTTCAACAATTCATTTATTCATATTTAGGAAAAATTTGCTAATTATGGTGGCAAATAGCTTCCTCGCGTTCATAATCCATAGGATAATGCTTAATATTCCTCGCTATTATTGGACAAATGGTAAATGGTCATATGCGATTTTGATCGGTTTCGATTCTAAGTGGGTTCACATTTATTTGTATGCAATATCATATTTGCATAGCGGATAAAATTAATAAGGGATTCAAATGAAAATTTATGGGCTACTTTTAATAGACCATCCAAACTTCTTCAAAATCAGATAAGTACTTTTAAAGGTATAGGTGTTTATAAAAAAAGAGGTTGTGTGAATTTGGAATAGCAATAAAAAAATATGCAGAAGGCCCAAGTATCAAAATTCTTTATGATGACAATTAATAAAAAACAAAATTAAAAATTGACAAAGTTCGTACCGTTGTACCAGCAGTTAAGCAGGGTGGAAGGGTTGGTACAACAATCGTTGTAGTCGTGCCAACAGTGGTTCCGGGAATAGGCTCACCAATCGGATCACCATATTCATCGTAGTCTTGAGATGCTGCAAATGCCAAACAAACCGATAAAACAAATAAGAACTTCATGATTTGATTCTCAAATCTACACTGATCTATCATCTCATATCACCTCTTATATATACAATTTAATTGATATTAAATAACAAAACTCTTTACATAAAATAAAATAACTATACTATGCATTAATTAATTGCCTATGATTAACTAATTGTTGCTAATCTATGTCACTAAATAAAATAAATCAAGATTAAGATTAATGATAGTTTTTAGCAATGTCAAGACCGTCTATAGTCTTATCATTATTACAAATTACTTTTCTCTTAAAAAAAAAAAAAAAAAAAAAAAAAAAAAAAAAAAAAATTGTAGAATACCATGTAAATAGAAGTTTACGCAAAATGTTAATGGATAAAAATTAAAAGCTAGATTTACAATGTAGAAAAGTAATTTATTCTTTCAGAACTGAGAATTGAGAAAAACTTTGTGTGCATTAAACTTTTGGAAGGTTTTGAATTAAATAATATGAGCGAAGTAAGTTTCGTGTATTAGTTAAAACTTTAGGCTTTTAATTTTAATAGTGCTAAGCTATGTTCCACGTCCGTTCAAAATGGGTTGACTTTCAAAATAGTCTGCCAATTAGTGTGGCAAATAGCTTCCTCAAGTACTCTCGTCCTATTCCGTACCGGAGCCGGATTTAGGCAGGTGGCCGCCTAGGCCCCCGCACCACAAATGAAGAAGACTTTATTTTTCGTTTCTCCAAATTTTTCCGTCCGATACCTTCGGTAAGCTAGAAGGTAAAATCTACATATTTATAGAGAACGTGACGAAAAAGCCATTATGAAAATTAATGTGTTTTGTTTTAGAACGATTTGATACTCTTATATCAATCATAGAAAGTAAATTTATGAAAATTCTCAATTTGATACAATAATTTACGATTTTTTAATTTCAATTTACCTAGACTATTTACATAATGCAATTGAACTCTTCAAGCTGACTTTAGTGAGCTCATGTATAATCAGACCCAAGACTACCATGCTAAGTAAAACGTATTTCATCAATATACGAGACTTCATTGTAATAATCCTAAATGCTCTGAAGGTTCCAATTCACACTCTTGGTCCACTCGTCGAAGGAAAGAACTGAATCGGAAGTTTTGATATTTTGCATATTATTCGTTTATCGTTTTTTTGAAATGAATTTATAAAAGTTCTGAGGGAATATGTGGCCGCCATCTTGGAAATTGGTCCAAATATTCTGATTTCCACAACTGTCTAGAAAAAAATTTACCCAAAAGTGTTATTCTATGCTCAATTAAAGAATGACACAGACGCAATTATCGACAAAAAGTGAACATATTTGTGAATTGCTTGATAAATTTAATACTTTCTGAGATCTGTCACTAAGGTTATTCTAGAGCAGCACTTGTCATAAACGCGCTATTAGATCAGATCATCCTCATAAGCCAAGTGCCGCCAATTCGTGCCTCCTACCTAAATTAAGCTGCAATACCTTTAATTTGTGTATAAAAAACATTTTTTGCAAACGTAATATTTTTCTAGATATTTGTGAAAACCCGAAAAATAGGACCTATAATATAAGATGCTTTCCTCGGAACATTCAATGTTGTAATTCAATAAACAACTATGAAAAATACAAAAACCGATTTACCACGACAGTATGCCCAAAGCGTAGTTTATTTACTTGACTATTTATAATGAGGCTTAACAACTATTTTATTATGACATCCTCCAGCCCCAAGAGAGATTATTCAAAATATTCTTAGGTCTTAGGTCTAGATTTCTTATAATATCCATAAGTGCTCTACCCCCTACCCCCTCCCCCATATTTGGTCCAAGCCAATGCAGGGGGGCCTGCCCTATTATTTTCAGGCAGGGGCCCACTTACTCTAAATCCGGCCCTGTTGCGTACTTTAATGATGATTTGCTTTTACGACATTTTTGCCAATATATATTAGATATTGATATTATTAGACATTTTTGCCATTATATATGTTGGTTAGCAAATAAGCTGAGTGACAGACTGACACAAGGCCAAAAATTTCCCCTCATGCCCAAATCGGATTTCTGTCTAGGGATTTTTTAATTGGAGACAAACAAATTTCGTTCTCCAGCACAATCATAATCCATGCAGAACTAAATTAAGCAATACATAGCAGAATACAATTTTCTGGTCAAATGGTCTGACTAGTTAAGTACACCATGGATAAAATGAAAATATACCAATTTCTTCAACTAAAATAACCATTAATGTGCATCATTAAAAAAATCAATAAGAAATGTGTTATCCTTGCTCGGTTTTATCAGTACGCTTGATAATCCAAAAAGGTTGCGTTCGGAGCAAACATTAAGGTTTAGTGGACCTGTCTTTTTATCCGACCCACTGCTTGTAAGATTATTTTTTGTAAAATTTAAAAAAATATATATATTTTGGGTCTTTTTAATGGCGCAATTACCGTTTTTAGTTCCTCTTTCCAGAAAAACAAAGCTATTATAATATATCCAATGCAAATCAAAGGAATATTAGCATGAGATCAAATTCCGAATCAAAACCCGACCTTTTTAGATACACCTGTGTAAAAACTTTTTTTGTTGAAACATTTTTATTTTTGCTTCGAAGGTAACAAAAGCATTGTTATCATTTTAAAGATTTTTATGTCTCCGAATTCAAAATGACCTAGAAAGAAGTACTTTTTAAGCATCAGGAAACATTTTTGGCCACCATATCTTAAAAACCACCACATGTTAAAAACTACTCATGCGATTATAATTAAATTGTGATGGAAATCATACCAATTTCAGCCTTCTGAAGCCATTGCTTTTTCTTTTGCAAGAACAAAATATTTTGTATTACCTATATCTTTAATAGTACTCATTCGATTTTTTAAAATATATTTTGACTCATTCGATTTTTTAAAATATATTTTGACTCATTCGATTTTTTAAAATATATATAAGGTTTGACGAAAGTAGCCTACAGATGGTCTATTTAATTTTAACTGTCAGCGCACATATTATAATGACTAAAAATAAAAATATGATCCCGCTGTCAGATAACTGGCTGACATGATGTCAATTTAATATTTTGATGTTAACTTGTTATTACATTACTTAAATAAATCATTCTTTCTTTGAGCTTACACTGATTAGCTTACAAATTGGCGCTGCGGACAGGATATGAATAGAAGAAGAAGACAGCAAGACAATGATGAAGTTGCAAACAATCATGTCTTTATACAACCAAGTAAATCTTTTAATCTATACCCTTACCGACATGACGAAGAAGAATGGATCAACTACCAAGAACAGTTTGAAATCGAACTAAGGGTATGCAATGTAAGAGATGAAGGTATGGCTAGAGATTTGTTATTGTCCAGAGTAGGACATAAATCTTTCAAAATTCTTTCTGATCACTTTAAACCCAACAAGGTTAGTGATCAGACATTAACTTCAATTCTCGAAGTCTTAAACAATTATTTCACCAAGAAATATTGCACTTTAGGTGAAAGAGTAGCATTCAGTCGGAGATTCAGGAACACTGATGAAACCGTATCCCAGTATATAAACGCTCTTAGATCCCTAGCGGGAAATTGCAATTTCCGGGACTCACTAGAGGAAAGGCTTAGAGATCAGTTAATTCTAGGAATTAATAATAGTTCATGGCAGAAAGAACTACTGCGGTTACACCCAGAGACTAATGCATCGCTAAAAGATGTTGAAGTCTCTGTTACTAATATTGAAAGGGCAGAAGAGGCACAACATAAAATATGCACTTATGATAAACCCTCCCAATCTTACAGATTGACGGACAGTCAAAGTCAAAATTTTAAAAAGGGATCAAAATCGATACAAATTAAACTTATTAGAGGGAAGCATTGTTTTAAATGTGGAAAAAAATTTCATAAACCTGAAGAAACGTGCCCTGCTACAGGAGCACAATGTTACCTATGAGCCGGTAACAATCATTTGGTAAAAGTATGTTTAAAGAAAGGCAGAGCAATAATTTTAATTAACGACAAATCAACAAATAGGATTACATTTTCAAACGACGAATCATCAAATTCGGGGAGTGAAAACGATCAAAATTCTATTAGGGCTATAAATAAAGGAAATAAAGTAATGTTAACAGTAGAAATAAATAATAAAACAATTGATATGTTATACGATCCGGGGGCTACTGAATCAGTAATTAGTGAAAATACTTGGAAACATATTGGCTCACCTACTCTTGAACAGGGACCTAATTTAGTCGCATACACGGGAATAGAATTAGAAACTTTAGGACGAACAATAGTGACAGTTAAGGCATTTAATAAGAAATTATTATTACCAATCGTTGTAGCAAAAAAACACGATGTACCACTATTTGGCTTAAAATGGGTTCTAAAATTTAAACTACCGCTACCAAACGGATCCCGCGTTTGTAATATAAAAAGTAATGAAATTGAAATAGAAAATAATGCTGATACTAAACAGATCAATAATATTTTAGATAAATTTCCTGAGATATTTTCGGCTGATCTAGGAACAATAAAAGGACACAAGGCTGTAGTACATATTAAGGAAGGAGCGGAACCTAAAATAATAAAACCTCGACCGGTTCCGTTTGCATTCAAGGCAGGAGTAGAGGAAGAATTAACTCGGTTAGTTAAACAGGGAGTTATTGAACCTATTAATTCAAGTACAACGCCAATAGAATGGGCATCTCCCATAGTAATAGTAGTAAAACCGACAGGAAAGATACGCATATGCGGGGATTTTAAGGTTAGCTTAAATAAATATATTCATTGCGATCAACACCCGATACCTAGGATGGAGGAAATTATGGTTAAATTACACGGAGGTAGAGAATTTTCAACAATTGATTTAAAAGACGCGTATTTACAGATGGAGGTCGATAAAAATTCAAAAAAGTATTTGGTGATATTTACACACAAAGGCTACTTTGGTTATCGCCGTTTACAATTTGGAGTGATTTTTGCACCTGCTTTATTCCAAAAAACGATGGACGTTATACTAGCAGGGTTAGAGGGGGTAGCTTGTTATCTGGACGATGTAATTGTAACCGGGAAGACAAGGGAAGAACATCTTAAGCGATTAGAAGCTGTTTTTATACGTCTGGCACAGGCAGGAATTCATGTAAATAAGGAAAAATGTAAATTCTTAGTAAATTCGGTTAAATATTTAGGACATATTGTAGACAAGGAGGGCATTCATCCGACAGAGGAAAAGCTGACAGCAATCAAATTGATGCCACTACCAACCAACACTCGGGAACTACGGTCGCTATTAGGGTGCATAAACTATTACCAAAAATTTATTCCAAATTTGCAATGTATTTGTGCCCCATTACATAGATTTTTAAAAAAGGGTTGCAGGTGGCATTGGACAGAGAAAGATACTGAGATAGTAAATAAACTAAAACAAATGTTAACTTCAACCGACACTTTAGTTCATTATGATCCAAAATTACCGATTATAGTTTCTTCCGATGCGAGCGAAAATGGCATAGGAGCAGTTTTAGCACATAAATTTGACAACGGCATTGAAAAACCAATTGCATACGCATCTAGGTCTTTAAATAAAGCAGAAAAACAATATTCGGTAATTGATAGAGAAGCATTAGGCATTATATTTGCGGTGACAAAATTTCATGAGTACTTGTTAGGACGTAATTTTATTCTTAGGACGGATCACAAACCTCTAGTTAGATTGTTCGGAGAAAATTGTGAAATCCCTAAAATGACTGCGAATAGAATTACAAGGTGGGCGTTAATCTTAAGTGCTTATTCATATGAAGTGCAACATGTGAAGGGAATAGACAACGCGGGGGCAGACATGCTTTCTAGGCTACCTTTAATAGAAAAAAAAGAAAAAGATGGGCGTGAATATGGCAGACAAATTTTACAATTGCGATTAGACGACATTACAATATCAAGGAACATTTTGAAAGAACATACGACAAAAGATCTTCAACTTCAAACAATAATTTCGTTCTTAGAAAAAGGGTGGCCTGAAAAGAAAGACATACAGAAAGACCTGCTACTTTACTTTGACAAGAGAGAAGAACTATCGTACGAAGATAAGACCTTATTATGGAAAGGAAGGATTGTAACACCACGGCGATTACGAGGAAAAATTTTGAACATCTTACACGAGGGTCACCCAGGAGTGGCGGCAATGCGTTCAACGGCTAGATTTCATGTATGGTGGCCGAAAATAGACGAAGACATTGACAATTATGTCAAGACGTGCAGGCAATGTCAAGAAAATCGTCCAAGTGATCCAGACGTTCCATTGTACTCCTGGTCTGTTCCCTCTGAAGTCTGGTCGAGAATCCATATTGACTTTGCTGGGCCGTATGAAGGCAAATATTGGTTAATTCTGGTAGACGCGACAAGTAAATGGTTAGAGGTTGTCCCTATGAACAGCATAACGACAACTAGAACAATAGAAGCTCTTCAAGATATTTTCGCAAGGTTTGGGCTGCCAAAACTTATAGTCTCGGACAATGGACCGCAACTAACATCTGACCGGTTTAAAGAGTTCTGCAAAAATTTGAATATTAAACATATCAAAACTTCCCCTTATCACCCTAAAAGTAATGGTCTTGCCGAAAGAGCAGTTCAAACTTTTAAAAGACGTTTCAAGGCATCAAAACAAGACAGACTGGACATAACTTCGAGATTATCAAAATTTCTAATGAGTTACAGGTCGACTCCTCATAAAACGACAGGGAGGACACCGTCTGAATTACTACTTGGAAGGCAAATGAGAACAACACTGAGCCTCTTAAAACCCGACATTACAAGAGATATTGAGGTAGCTCTGGCAGGACAGAAGAAATATCATGATAGAGGAAAAAGAGATAAACACTTTAAAGAGGGGGAAAAGGTCTGGGTACAGAACACAGACAAGAAAGGCTACACAGAAGGTGAAATACTGAAGGCAACTGGACCTCTTTCCTATGTGGTGCTGCTGAACGGTCGGCAGCAGAGAAGACACGCCTCCCAACTAAGACCAAGGAAAGAGCTGAGGGGGAGGAATGTCAGATAACTGGCTGACATGATGTCAATTTAATATTTTGATGTTAACTTGTTATTACATTACTAAATAAATCATTCTTTCTTTGAGCTTACACTGATTAGCTTACACCCGCTAAAAATCGAGACACGTCAAAACTACTGCACTCTCAATTCCCAGGAGAAGCACATTATTTTATTCTTATGTAACTTCTTGTCCAATAAAAGGCGACCAACCAATGTAAGATGCGAGAACGTGATCATTATATTTTGTTAAGGTTTCCTCGTATGCATTCATACTTCTTTGCACAATTTTCCATGCACCAGTTTTATTGATATTAGGCATTTTAGTACTTATTTATATTCAAGTTATCCCAACAATAACACAAAAAATAAGCCTAGTCTCACGTAAAAAGTAGCGAGATCATAGGTTAATGCCTTTAATTTTAGCCTTCCCAAGCTTTCCCCTATCCGAGAAAAATCTACTAGATCTAATTCATCAAATACCTTCAAGTAAATGATGATGTTGTTGTTGTTGTTGTTTCTCGGTCCCCTCTTTCTATTTTCTGTCCCTCACATTCTTAAACATTTTATTTCCTAATTCATTACACGTTTAAATTTAAACATATTGTATATTCATTCTGCGTAACAGCCAAGTCTGAATTTTTTTTAAAAAAAATTTAAACATGTAGCGATTTGGAAAAGATCAATTCAGAAAGTTTAGGGTTAACTACACTAACCTCATTTACTTGTACTGGATAAATAAGGTCTAGAAGAACTTTCTTGGATAGGGGAATATTTGGCTAATCCTTTTATCTCACTTCTTTTTGTAGTCAATAAAGCTCAATACAACAATTTTACAAATGAGAGTAAAATTACACTTTAGTTTGGTTTTTTATATTAGCCTTGAGAGGAGACAAAGAACCAAATTTTTAAATTTAACTCAACCTACATTCAAAATTTTAAGTTTCTAGGATTGTTAAGTGCCTTAGAATTTTGATGACTCAATCAATAAGCCAGTGTCAAAAAACAATTTAGCAGTGAATGATGGACTATAATAGTCACAATTGATATTAAGTCAGTAAACGAATATATATTTTAACACTGTAAGGAGTGTACAGACAAATATTGTCCAAGACTGACTAGCCCGAGCTTCAAAAAGTGGGAGCTACCCTGCGATGTAAGGCGGCATTGGGAGGAGACACAAAACTACCACCCTAGACTTCAAAAACAAACTTACCGCTTACCTTGTAAGGAATTCCTTAGAACAAAATAAACTAATCAAATTATCCAAAACTAACTATTCTAAAATCTTAAGGTAAGATGATTAGATTTATGCATAATGAATTTACGACTAAAAACGAAATCTAAGACTATGAAGATCAATCAATTTAAAATAAACATCGCACAGGTTAATGAGAACTAAAAATTTAAGGTATTCAAAATGATAAATATAAATCAAACACTAAACAATTGAACTTTAAATTAAGCCTAAATGTTGACTCAAACATCAATCGGGAGTTCGGGAGAGGGCACACCTTAGTGATTACTTAACACCTCCTGAAGTGGAGACCGAGACGACACGAACTAAACCATCATCCCCAGGGTGAAAGTCCGTGATAAAACCTAACTTCGATTTCATAGGTGTTTACAGTCTATAAGATTAGAGTTGGCACAATAGAAGGCGGGAAACAACAAACGTGGAGGTAGTTTTGGGGTTATAAAAAGGGAAAATCGGTGTTGCCATGTTATATTTTTTTTGTGGAACAGGGGTAGAGTAGAGCATTTTTTTCTGNAAGGTCTGGGTCCTCCCATC
The DNA here is from genome assembly GCA_001010745.2 of Gerris buenoi. Taxonomy (NCBI): domain Eukaryota; kingdom Metazoa; phylum Arthropoda; class Insecta; order Hemiptera; family Gerridae; genus Gerris; species Gerris buenoi. The sequence goes on from KZ651747.1 coordinate 36,468, forward strand.
CGTCCGTTCACCCTGAAATTTTGCTTCATCAAGAAAAGGATTAAGAAATGGCAATTTGCTCTTTGGTTTTGAAGGCTTATATTGCGTAAGAGCCTTTATTTCTGAGGGGAAGCACCAAAAGAGAGATCTATTTTGGGCCGTTTCGACATAATTCCATGGATATCAGTTCTTCGACTGTTTTATCCCTAGACAATCAATCAGAGGAAGCGTATGTGATGTCATTTTTTAAAAGAGTTCAAATCTAAAATTTGGAAGACTCTATTTGAGACAATTTTTTTAAACGAGCTTTACTATTTAACCACAGAACAATCTTCGAATCGGTTCACAGCTCATATTTATGAACATGCGAATCAAAGCCCTGGTTATCACTCGGTCGAACAATTTTGAGAGAATAACGGCTGCGAACAGTTCAAGTTCCACAGTAAAATACTGCCCATGTAGCCACATACGGAAAAAAGTGTGCTTTCTAATTTCAAGCAGTATTATACTGCTCATAAATGAAGTAAGTTACTGCCACTGGCAAACTTGTTTAAGATTGTCCAATACGCTGCATGCAAGACTATTTTTAGGGAGGGTATAAAGATACGAAATAAAAATTATGGAGCAGGAACAGAGTCAAATTTCCGAGTTAAATGTGTGTGATATTAGATTTGAATTGTTTATATAAAATATTTATTCTAGTTTTCTATACTTAAAATAATAAAATGTATTGTTTAGTTACAACTTTATTATTAAGTTTATTACAATTAANAAAATGTAAACTAATATTTCGATTAAAATAACTATTGTTTAATTTTATTTTTTAATGACCTAATCCAAGTAGAGTAAATAGATGACTTCATATAAACGAAAATGTAATAGTGAAGATCAAAGTAAATTTCAGAGGAATGCTGCTTTCTAAAAGCAATATGTTATTGGCGAATACTCGAGGGGACTAAGAAGAAGGAATTCAATTTATCTGATTTAATTTCAATTAGAAAATAAATTATTTCTTGAAAAATAAACAAAAAGAGAAATTAAAGCTGCATTAACTAACAGCTCAGTTGTTTATTTAAAACTCTGCCGTCTTATGACAAGAAATATTGATTACTAAAAAATAATGCAATTAATTTCGGAATGTAAAGAATGTAAACCCCCATACACGGTCAAAATGTTTGCACCAACATTTTGACTGTGTATATAGGACTGTTTGATGTTTGCGCAAAATGTTTGATCGTGTATGGGAGCCTTTAGACTCTAATTAAAAAATAAATATCACGCAATAAAAAAATCAAAGTATCAGATACATATCTTACGAAAAATTTTATATATAAGCCGTTGTCACTTCAACTGTGGTTGCATCAGCCGTCGTGTCATCAACTGCGTTTGTACTAACAGTGACAGTACCGTCAGTTATAGTTCCATCTGTAGTCGTAGCAAGAGTAGTAGGATCTACTTCTTGAGACGCTGCAATAACCAAACAAACAGATAATACAACTATGAACTTCATGTTTGATTCTACAACAAGGCTATACTGTTCTATCTTCCTGATGTACTAGCTTTTATATATAACTGGATTAATTATACCAAATTAATGAACTGTCTATAAGGGAATTATTATTTTTCAAATATCTGTTAATAACTATTCTAGAATTGGATGAATCATAATTAATGACTAAATTTAATTATTGTTAATAGCTAATCGATAAGACTAATCGATTTTTTGGCATAACTTCTTTCGTTTAAATAAAATCATGTAAAAGAGTTTCAATTCAGTTCAAAAATATAATGAACTAGATTTTCTATACAAATTTATACTTACCATTTTATTTTAGTTGAAAATCATGATAATTAGTCACGTGGTTTTAGATTAAACCTTTTAGATTTTGCTTCCGAGCTTACTGAAGGTAACGGAAGTATTGTGAGCGTTGGAAAAACGATTTTTTTTTTATCTCTCAGATTTTAAAAATTCCAAGACAGAAATCCGCTTTAGACATCAGGGAACATTTTTGGTCTCGTGTCAGTCTGTCTATTTGTCTGCCTGTATTTCCGCGAATCATTGAAACGTGTGACGACAATAACTTGAGTAAATGACGACCGATTTGATGAAATTTGGTAGACATTTTCATTTACCAATGCCCAGAACGAGTTAGTTGGACAAATCCGTTCAAGCGTTCTCGCGCAAACGTGAACTTCAAATTTAGGTCGGGAAAAAAATTTAACTTTCTATTCAATGAGACAAACATTTTTTTTCAAATACAATTTTTTAGTAAAACAAACTGCGAAACCGCTATCAAGTGTTAAAGATCGCTAAAACTATTAATAGTTTTTACACAATAAAGAATAAAGTAATGTAACATCAATGTTAATATAAAAATAAACTACGCGATAGGGCGCGAGGGAGCTATGGCAGTCTATTGAAATTGCAAATGAGAGCCCAAACAATGTACATTTAATGATATATGTCTATACATATAAAATTTATGTTTTATCTTTAAGTTTTATTCTTAATAAAGGAATGAATGATGTATAATACAGTCCTTCTTTTCTACGAAGGCTTTGAAACTGAAACTATTTGAGCTTTTTCTTTAATCATTTGGCCTACATGATAATAGGAAATATGGCCACTAATTTCTAGCAAGAGTCCAGGGCTAGGTATGGGGAAAGGCTAGTTACAAATAAATTTAGTTTTGAAATGTTAAAAAGTCTAAAAGTCTAGAAGTTAATATTGTCTGAAATTAGCTAAACTATTATTAACTGGTGAGATACCCCTTAAGAATTATATTGCTGTCTAAGAGTCGTAGATGCTCAACAGGCTGATTAAAAGATGCTACATGTTGGGGAACGTCCCACGTTTCAAGACATCATTTTAGTTCACGTTTCTGTTGCTTCGAGTCTATATTACGATGCTCAATAAACTAAACAGATGTACTCGTCGGAGAGGAACTTCAACAAAAATTGTTATGACCAGCGGTGAAACTCCTAGCCGTATTAGATTAACATAGATTTATAAAGGTCTTATTGGTCATCCTAGACTTAAAATAATAAAATGTATTGTTTAGTTACAACTTTATTATTAAGTTTATTACAATTAAGCTAATAGAGGATGAATTATAGAGATGTTATAATATTCAGTATCCCCTCCATTCATGATTGTGGTGGTGATGGTGTCCAGGACGTCTTCCTGGTCTACCAGGTCTTCCAGGTCTTCCAGGTCTACCAGGTCTTACTGGATAACCTGGATATCCTGGACGACTTAGTCTGCCCAAGCACTGAGCTACTCCTGGATTTATCAGGTTACAGACTCTACTGCAGCAGGCACTACCAGCGGTACACTGTGAAAAACATCCAAATATATATTAGTTATATTTACCTTACAAAAGTAAAGGTTCGGGAAATAAACAACCTCTTGTTTCCGTCCATCTAGCTCATCTTTAAATATAGATATTTAAATAATCTTTGAGATTACTAATTACGAGGCACTTCTTTATGTGATAATATTGTAGCTATAATCCTGCTAACAAAACACAAAAAGCTGCTGCAAAAAATTATCATGCCTTAAAAAAGAAAGGGAGAAATAGAGACGAGAAATAAAACCTCAGTGAAACATAAAGAAAGAATTAAACTCTTGAAATATCAAACTGAGACAAATGCCACTAAAATTGTATAGTAAAGTAGGATTGCAAGTTATAAATTGCGCCCCCATAATAAAAATATAACTATTTTACAATCAAACTACCAAGCATTCAATGATACTGAGAAAGTGAAAATATTTTACAATTTTTGTCAAAACATATTTTACCGTNCAACTTAGACTTACTAATATAACTTTAAATATAAGTGTTGTTTGCTTCATCGGGAGTCCTAGAAAAGATAGAGATCTCACAGCTTAACCTTAATTAACAGAGAAACTCTTATTAACAGAAATTGCTTGTGAGGCACAAAATTCAAGGCAGCACAGACGTGCTGCCTTGTATTGTGGATACCTAAGTTATATAATGTGATTAAAAGACACAAGCTTTAATATTTTATTTATAAATGATTTTCTTTAGCTGAATACTTTTTCTTGCGAAAAGAAATATCTCATTTTAACAATAACGAGTGAGAAAATATCTTTCGTTTCGCCGAAAGTAGCTATCTCGCCCAAACGAATTCTTTTCTCATATAATAATAATAATAAAGTCTTTATTTGTTTCTCATATATGTATAAAATATTATACAAAATGCTATCATATTATACAATAACACTACATACACATCAATTTACATTATTTTAACATTACAGTGATATTTATTTGTCTTATAATATTTTATACTTAAAATATATTATATACATATATATATAACGGAAGTATTGTGTTCACTTT
>KZ651747.1:91388-121252 GCA_001010745.2 Gerris buenoi
GAAAAATAAGCATCAGAACTTTAAAAAGAGAGAAAGTGAAATTAAATAATAATAATAATAATAATAATTACATTAAGATCCTGAATCAGCAGCTTGTTATCCTTGCAGAAATAGCACACTGGCCACGGTAAATCTTTTAGTCCTATATCCATATCCAGCATAAGTTTCTCCATTGTCTTTAATGTGTTTTCATACATCTTAAAATATTCAATAAAAGCAATAAATGAAACATTAAAATTAACTATATTCTATAACATTAAAGTTTTGTATTTACATTGCTCACAATTTTATTTCATCCATTACGAAAACCAAAACCTGCCATGACTTTTTACTGACTGTATGTATGTCTGACGCCACAGGTCCGAATTTATTGGCGTAAAACTGGCTAGAAGAAATTATTTTTTTACCCAGTGGTGTACTCCAAAATGTTGCACATGTTATAGGCTTGTTCTCGTTGAAAAATATTGAGTATAACCATAGTTATTATTGCTGTGAAAAAACGTGTGCTTGCAACTCAGTTGTTGCTTGGCATAGAAATGTCGGTCTGAAGTTTGTGCAGACGCATGGAGCCTAAACTATTTGGCCGATATCGATGAAATTTGGCTTGTATATGCTTAGAGAAACTTAGAGAAACCATGTCCCGAGGCGAAATCGAGTAATGAGTTTTAGCTCAACGTTTATGGGCGCAACCCCCAACAAACGATTTAAAAAAAATTATTTCTCGAATACGGTTCTGACGATTTTGATTAAATACTTCCAAAAATGTAAAATTCAAATATAAATTTTATAAGTCGTTTACGAGAAAAATCTAGTTTTTGAGATATTGATAAAAATAATTACTTTACAAGATTTAGTTGAAAATCTAAAACATATATTTAACTATAAAATTTAAATCAGTATCAATATATAATATATGATAGAGTTTTGTTCGATTGTCCTCTTTTTTTTTCAACAAAAAAATCTAACAAAAACAGCAGCACTGAGTTATTTGTCAAAAACGCATTTGATTTTACTATGTTTAGGAAAATTTAATATTAGGCAGGCCTATGAAAATTATAAATCAGCAAGTGATCATGCAGTTAGTTGAGCGGTCTCCAAGCCCTAGACACGTTTTCATCCGCCACGTCACAAAATAAGCTTAAGCTAATAAATGAACCTAAACAATGAAAAGTTATAATTTCTCCATAATCAAATGCCATTTTAAACAACAAAAAAGTTCAGCACGATTCTTATTAAAGTTTTTTGACCGAAATGGATAGAGTGCTTATCCGTACTGTCCCAAATTTTTAAGTCCGATGGCTGAGTGTGTTGCTTGTACCCTGCCCGGCATTTGGCCCTCTTACCAAAAAGATTGAAGATCCCTGAGCCCTGAGTTAGTTGATAAACAGCGTTCGATGTACTTTAGTTTATTATATTTCCTTATTGACTTTCTGAGATAATACTGTTTATTCAAGATGATGTATAAATCTAACCTATAATCGTAATTTGTTCTTAATCTTCTTAATGCTTGTTGCTTGTTCGATGTGCGAGTTGCGAGTACTCACGTTTACACAATTTAAGAATACTTTCGAACTTATAACAGTTTTGGTTCCTGGCATAAATCCTGGGCATTACTGCTGTAGCAGCTTTTTACTTTCTCATTAAAGAGAAAGTATTGTGATGGCGCGAAAATTCGATTTTGAGATTTTGATGGATTTACATGTTTTGGGTCCCCTGAGTCCAAAAAAGCGGTTTTTAAAAAATGCCTGTCTGTTGTATGTCGTCTGTCGTCTATGCAGACGTCTTGAGCCTAAACTACTAGACCGATTTTGACGAAATTTGGCAAAAATTTCCAAAATAAATGGAGAACACTGGATTAAGTAATTATGAACTTGTATATGAGAAAGTTTGTCTGAGTTGTCTCGGACCGATTTTTTATTATAATTCTGTACTAGTAAAACTATAATATGCGTAATATTCTTTAAATAAAACAGTTATAATTATAAAAAAAAAGTTTGCATTCAAATTCATTTGAAAATGTGCCATTTCAGTAGAATTCATTTAAGTTAGTTTAATTAATTTTGTTCAAAGATATCAAATTTAGCTATTATTTACGTATTAAATATTTGTTTTTCCATGTATAATAGGTATTATTGAATGGTAATGATCTTTTATTTGGTTGTTGAGTTGGTCGTAACTATCAGCTTATAAGAAATTTATTGTGTTTAATATTTTAGACTTGCCATGATTTCTGTTTCAAAGAAACCAAACTTTTTGATAAGGGTTATATACAACGGTCCTTGTGGTTCCATTTTAATAATAACGTTAACATCTTTTGTTTCACCTCCTTCTTTTTCCATCGAAAGTGTACACCTATATAGGCAAAAAAAAAAAAATCATTTATCAATAAAGATTTTCACCGAAGCTATAGTTAATAATAGATTTACATAGTGAATCAGGGCCGGCGCGACCGTCTAGGGCGCCAGGGCCTGAGGGGCGTCGCAAAATACTTGCCTACAAAGAAGTCAATGTTTTATAAAGAAAGATGGATGAATGACCTAAATTAGGAGAGATCTCAGGGGCGGATCCATGGAGGGGTGGAGGGCGAACGAAAAAACCGTTAATAATTGTTTCAAAAATTCTGCATAAACGATTTTAAACAAACTGTTAGGTGATAGCTTTTTTTTTTTAGCTGAAAATGCTCTAAAAAGGCCCAAAATTCACAATTTTGAACCTAATTTTCTAAAATTTTCCGGGGGTGGCCCACCGGATCCCCCTTCGGGCTGGGGTTATGTAGAAGAGAAATTAATAGGACTGGCAACTATTTTAACTGAACAGGCATTAGCAAGTTATTTACATTGTAGCGTGTGATAAAGTCATAAATTATGGTTACATTTTGTTCTTATATTTCCTAGAAGTGGGTGGCTGAATTGACTTATCGGCGTTGGCTTAGAATGGTGGGGGGGGGGGCTGCACCTTATAATACTTTTGCCTAGGGCGTCAAAACCTCTTGCGCCGGCCCTGTAGTGAATTCTTCTCAAATTTAAGAATTCTTTCTTATATGATTAAGGTTTAAGTACTGTGAAAGTATGTTATATCACTTTGCATGTACATCAAAATTACAAAATTTATCTAAAAAGGTTTAAAGAGTATTTTAAAGTGTACACAGTACACAATATATAAATTCCCCTCCCATTTATCAAGAGGCAAAAGAAAATTGGCCTGCGGCTTCGTTTTTCAACAAAAATTTTCATTTAAATATCATTGTAAATTCGAAACCAGATATTTTTATAATGAAGAAAAAATAAAATGATCTCCTTGATTAGATAAACAACTGTTACAGATAACATTTTCTGCATGCCAAAGCAATCAGAATTAGAAGCTACACTCTTTAGCTCAGACAATTATAAGGATTCATTTGCGCTGTATTAAACGTGTGCTGAGAATTCCCCCCCCCCCCCAGTTTTTATTACTTTAGTAATTAACATTTTCAGAATAAAGATTTAATATCTTTTCATAACATAAATTTTATTTTTGGATTTTGTTACCTGTAAATATCACTAACCATGACGACCATTTCCTCTCCAAGTCTTTTACCGTTCACATCTCTGATCTTGGTGACGTTTCTGAAAGAGTCATGAAGCGCGATATCCTTCAGATTACTCTCTATCCACGTTTTTATTGTATCCATTGAATAGTTGGTAATGTATTTATAGAATTCTTACAAACCTTCATCATTTAAGAAAAATTGTTATTAAAAAAAGGAAATGTATGTAAGGCATGTGGAAAGGGAGGAGGGAGGTATTACTGGCCAGCAAGAAATATAAAATTATTACTCACAGTACTAGGCTAGTTAAGTTACTAGAACTACCTCTACATTATGTTATCAGAACTTTCATAGATTCCATATGCACTCACAAACTTCCATATGTACAACAGAATATACATTTTATATATTTTTACATCAATATAGAGGTCTTAGTTTGTTTAAGGTAACAATAATTTCATTTAGATAATTTCAACTACTATGCCTTGCTATAATAATGTTTAACATTAATTGTGTATCTCGTATCTTATCAAAATATAGCCTTCGAATTACTGTTAATTACTGTTAAATATTATAAGGGAGTAAAAAATTGTCACTTCATTAAATTAAACGATTTTGAAGAATTTATTTATTTTTAGGTACTCGAGTCCAAAAAAGTGTTTGTTATAAAAGGTGTGTTTGCAGGTGCGTGGAGTCTAAACTAACTAATGAGCCCAGATTGATTTAATTTGGTGTATATCGTCAGAAAAAATTATTTATTATTTCGCGGCTAAATTGAAATTCATAATTTAGCTTTACATTTCCTCCCACGTCAAAAAAAAAAAAAAAAAAAAAAAAAAAAAAAAAAACGGTTTGGACGATTTTTATTCATATTTTAGTCTAAATAATTGTAGTTCATTTAAATACTAATTTAACTGTACAAATCGATTCCCTGGGAAAAGTATAGTTTTGGAGGAAATTTATGATGACCAGGGTTCTGTTTCCCGCAGGTTAATATTATTTTTACATTAAATACAGATGAAATGTACAATTATAATAATTAAATGTAACCTGAAAACTCTGGGCTATGTAATTTTGATGTTTAGTACGACTAATATCGGATATTGTTTTTCTTTTATTTAAATGAATTTATATAGAACAAATTAAATTGAATGAGTTATAGAACAAATTAAATTTAATATCTATTTCAAATTTGCTGTATGGTTTTTTTACAATTAATAGTTGATATGTCAGTTTGTAGTTGTCAACAATGTCATAATTATAATGTTATAAATATTAAATAATTATATATTATATATATTATATATATTACATGAACTAGTTTCAAACATATTAATGGCGACGAGTGAAAATATGGAACAGGACGCTCAGCGGGAAGCCCAGCTGAGACAACTGAAGAAGTTCAGAGCGGTAAGTAAAGGACAAATTACGAGAATTTATAATTTCTTTAAAAATGAATCACGCTCGTTGGATGAGGTGCTAGCTAGGGAGCAATCACTTGAGGATTCCTGGAGACGATGGTTGGAAGTGCAAGTTCAAATTGAGGAACAATTCATTGTGAAAACAGTTAAAAATGACTTTAGGGAAGAATTAGAAAATAAATATTTTGAAATCCAATCAATAATGAATCAAATTAACCGTAACTCTAGGGAAAGGTTAAATAGCAACCAAAATTAAATAGCAACCAATCCGAATGAGAATAATAATTCTTCAAACACGGTCATCACATTTAACCCATACCAAGGTGATGAAACATTTACAAACTTTATTTTACGATTAGAAAATTAAATGATTTTAAGGGACGAATCACGATGTTTAGAATACTTGGCATGATTTAAGATATAGATAAACTAATATAAAAGGTAGTATCATGAAATTTCGAAATTTCATTACATATTTCAATTTACCTTGATATAGAGAGTTTGAAAATATTGAGTTTGCAGTTGATGTTCAATTAGGTTTTCAAGCGTACTCCTTTTTTCTATTTAAAAGTAAAATAGAGTAAACCTATCTAAAGAACTCAGAGAGAGATAAAAATGGCCACAGGACAACTTGAGTTTTATTTAGTAACTGCACTTTCAGTTTTTTTTTAAGGCAACTCTCATTATCTACCTGCATGATAAGGTCAAGATTTAATTACGCTAGAGTCGAGTATTTTAGCACTTAAAATGAAGGCAATCTTGATACTCGTATCATTTAATATAAATATCTACTGTATTTATGCATTCATTTTAAAAATCTCTTTTTAACGAGAAGTATCATTATCAAGCAAATTAACTAAATTTGCAACTTTCATTTTAGGCTCCAAAAAACGGAGGCATATCGATGGCACGGTTTTGATTCGGTTTTGGGGAGATCCTTTGTGCAGAGATTTGTACTTTTATATTATATATTAAAGATTATAAACTAACTATTAATGCATTATTAACTTTTTTTACACTTTCATCAACAATAATTTACATTATTACTCAGAGTACATCTCGTACATCGCATCAAGTCTGAGGGATCGGACACGTAAACATCTACTCGGTGTATCCTTTAAGGCTCTACCACCCTTTGAGGTTAGGAAAAACAGTAAAATTCAAATAACTCTGGTTCTAAGTAAGATATCAAAAATCTAATCACAGGCTTCATTCCTAATTTTAATTCTGCACAATTTGAGCCCTATTTCAACTTCCTATGATAAATAGTACAGGCGCCATTTTGATACAACGGTTTTTATCGTTGTATTAAAATTGCGCCAGTACTATTTATCATAGGAAGTTGAAATAGGGCTCAAATTGTGCAGAATTAAAATTAGGAATGAAGCCTGTCATTAGATTTTTGATATCTTGCTTAGAACCAGAATAATTTTAATTTTACTGCTTTTCCTAACCTCAAAGAGCGGTAGAGCCTTAATGTGAAAACTCTTTAGGAGTCGAATTATATTCCATGATGTTGGGCAGTAATTTTAGGCGAGTACAACAACCACATGACTACGCTGATCACCCAATTCAATTTCCATTTCCTAATATTAGATATTTGTTATGTTGTCATGACTTCAACCCTCCTAACTTCAAGCCTCCATACCTTATCCCTCCAGCTTTTAGTCGATACCACAGAACTTCAGTTGTTACACTATGGCTCTTAACCACAAGAAATTGGTGTCCAAAGAAAACTATTTGAAAGAACTCATAAAAATGGAAGAACGTTGCAGAGAATCGTGGAACAAAAAGTGGCAATTCTTAACCAAAGACTCTCTGGAAAAGATGTACCGTGAAATTTGCAGAGAGCAAGGATTGGACGAAGATTTAATAATGAAATGTCGTAAATCAAAGGAATATTCGCAGGACATGCCGGATTTACCGCTACCGATAACCTCATCTGGTATGGTTGGATGGAGATCCAGGAAGGAGTGCCAGTTGGAAACAACCGGTCCCATGTACGTTTCTCCGAGACACACTGTTGTCCCCACTAACTCAGTCATCGGATATCAATATTCATCTATCATACTGGGATAAATTTCTACAGTAATACTCTCTTTATAAATATTATAAAACTTTTACTTCATAAGTTTACAGTAGCAATAACGTTTACATCAAACATGCTTAACAAGTTTATAAATTTATAAAAAGAAACTTAATTAAAATACGTTTAATGTCTTCGACTTTAAACATAAAATGTGATAACTTCATATCATACTTTTAAATAAACTATTTAAAGCAAGTCTTTAAAAACTGTATGTAAGAATAAGAGTTGACTTTGCCTGATCTACTTGAAAAAAGTAAAGAAAAAAATTGTTTTTATCAAATCTAAGCCGTGAATGAATGAGCTGTAATTTCCGGACTTTCTGGTTATTGTAACAAATCTGTTTTAAATTTAAATACTATTAGAACTATAAATAAAGCTAAAAATAATGTATTTAATATATATACCTATATATTAAGTAAGTTTCGTAATATGCTACCACTCTTCAGCGTCTTATAAGATTTTTTAATTACTTACAATTAATTTACTAATATAATATTATCTACCTATATACAGCATAATGTTATTATATAGTATATTTTCGATTAATAAAATCATTTGGATTATACTTTTATTTACAGTTTTCTGTTTAATCTAGAATCACAAAATGGGTTGCTAAACTATGTGCATATATTGTAGGAGTAATATTATGTCATTACCATAAACAGGCAAACTCTTTAATTTAACATATAACATATTGACATATTAACATATAACTACATATTATGTAAAAATATTTGTCCTTAATTATTATCAAAGTACAATTTTATCAAAGATATGTTAACATTTTTTTATTCTTATTGATATTAATAATAACAACACAACAATTAAAACTATATCAATTAATTTTAGGTACTGAACATTTCTTAATTTTATATTGTTATTAAATTAGGTAACTAAGTGAAAGAGTAAAAGGAAGACATGGTTGATCTATCTTCATCAAGCGATTATTACAAATATATTTTGCTTAAATAGAACAATTAAAATTAACAATAATTAAAGCGAGCGTAAGCGAGCTTCTTACATTCAACGAAATATGCATCTTGGATGTCTGTTTGTCTGTCTGTCTGTCTGTCCGTAACGTTTACGTGTCCGACGATAACTTGAGTAAAAGTTGACCGATTTAGTTGAAATTTTGTATACATGTTCCTTTTACTAATACTCAGGCTAAGTTCGTTGGACAGCGTGATCCGTCCAAGAGTTCGCGCGCAATGCTCGCGTAAACGTGAGCTTGAAATTTAAAATTGGAATTTCAGGACGGGAAAAAATTCTATCATCACCTATTCGATGAGACGAACATTTTTTTCATATAACATTTTTTAGTAAAACCAACAACGACACCGCTATGAATTAATAAAGATCGCAAAAACTATTAAAGCGGACCTAAACGTTTAAAATAGAGAAAACAACCTTTTTACCGATATCTTACGTTCTAACGTAACGATTTTAATAAAACTTCATGTACATCGTCTAAAGTACGATTGAAACAAGCATGTAAAATTTCAACTTGATACAAGCAGTAGTATTTGAGTAATGAAGTGATACATTTAATAACTAGGCATCGCGTGGCTCTATCATTGAAGCGAGCGTATAGTAATAGTAATAAATGTGTATTGAATATTGAAAAAATAGATAATCATGCATCATGATGAGTTGATAGATAATGGGTATAGTAGTAGATCAGCGGCTAGTAGTAAGGGAAGGGAACCACCCCGCATTCTTACTATTCCTCTAAAAACTCTAACCGCACCTCTCCTTTTCAATTATTATAAAATGTATCACGTCATTACTCGAATACTACAGCTTGTATCAACTTGAAATTTTACATACTTGTTTCAATTGTACTTTAGACGATGTATATGAAGTTTTATTAAAATCGTTTCGTTAGAACGCAAGATATTGGTAAAAAGGTTGTTTTCTCTATTTTAAACGTTTAGGTCCGCTTTAATAGTTTTTGCGATCTTTATTCATTCATAGCGGTGTCGTTGTTGGTTTTACTAAAAAATGTTATATGAAAAAAATGTTCGTCTCATCGAGTAGGTGATAATAGAATTTTTTACCTTCCTGAAATTCCAATTTTAAATTTCAAGCTCACGTTTACGCGAGCATTGCGCGCAAACTCTTGGACGGATCACACTGTCCAACGAACTTAGCCTGAGTATTAGTAAAAGGAACATGTATACCAAATTTCAACTAAATCGGTCAACTTTTACTCAAGTTATCGTCGGACACGTAAACGTTACGGACAGACAGACAAACAGACAGACAAACAGACAGACAAACAGACAGACAAACAGACAGACATCCAAGATGCATATTTCGTTGAATGTAAGAAGCTCGCTTACGCTCGCTTCAACTATACGCTCGCTTCAATGATAGAGCCACGCGATGCCTAGTTTACATATTTTTGGTAGATAATAATTATTAGGTAGTGGTATAATGTGTGACATTTACATTCTAATTTGTGTTTAAATTAAATATATCTTAAGTTGACTCGTTAGCTATGAATAAAAAGAACATACTATCCTATATATTTATTTTTATATGTTTCACTCATTTTATCGCCTAGCCATCCTTGTTTGCTCGTAACAATCTAGATATTCCAATAAATATTGTGCATTAAGAAAGAAACATCTAAGGTAGCGCTCCCACAAGATCTAGATCTCTTAAAACATAACACTTTGCAGATGCATTTATTAGCTTGCGTTGAAGATGTTTCCGGAAGGAAAGAAACCTAAATTGTTACGTAAATTTTCACTCACTGAATGTAGAATACAAACCCTTGCTTTAATAGAAATTCTGATCTGTTAAATAGTTTTAAACTTAGCAGATCAAGTTTTCTAACGAAACTCATACAACGTATAAATAATAATTGTCAATAATACTTATTTAACATTTTTTAAATTAGTGACTAGAAAATAAAATATCAAATTAAAATTGCACTCTTTGGTAACCTCTAATTACTAACACACCCTAACTGAAAAGAGTTAAGGTTATGTATATGTATTATGTATGTATTTGTAAAGTTCATTCTTAATTTTTTCTTTTCCTTAGAAAGATACTTGTACTCGTGTAAAGTTCAAAGTAATTATTACATAGTTGGCCAGCTAGATGAAGTTCAGCTTAGATGAAAAACATCCTTTTAATTAGATCTTGCTGGCTTGTTTCCACTTTATACCATCATTAGGAAAAGAGTGACAGTACAGAAAGTGAAGACACTCGGTAAATCCACATGTCCGTTCTAAAGAAGTCGATGCTACATGCAGAAATGTCGTTTCTTTTGTCACCGACTTTCACGCACATTCTTAATTCCAACCTTGTTTATTAACAGCCGTATTCGTTTGTTGACACTTTTATTTCTATCGTTACAATATAGGAACTTAGGATGATTGTGCTCCTACTTATAAATTTTTATAACGCCTTTCTTTCACATAAAAAATAATGTTGGTAAATATGCAGGTATAGATGATTAAGAATTATTATATAGAGACTCTTATGCTTTTTAGAATGGTTAACATCAAAACGTCGTGGAATCTAAACGTATTATATTATTATCTTTATTATATTTAGTACCTTTTAAGAACCACTGTCCTCCAGCACCGGAAAATGTGAATGCTTGTTTTTTTTGTATGCAATTGCAATTAGATTAGGTACTGCACTTCACATTTTCATAAATTTCCACTTGCCATTTCTCTTGTGCGAAAATCTTCTTACTCTAGGGCAGTGTTTCCCAACCTTTTTGTACCTGCGAACCACAATCTGTACCACCCTACTAGCTGTAGATATTTGACTCGATACATTTAATTAATTTGTTTCTTGGTTGTTTTCTCAATCTTTCCGCGAACCACCTGGAACAGTCCCGTGGACCACAGGTTGGAAATCACTGCACTAGGGGATCTATTAATGTATTATGGAAGTAGGATTCTTTAACAATCTTTAGAGAGGCAATTTCTCTATTTCATTCTAAAATAGGCAAATGCAAATCTATGTACTTGTTTGATTATTTTGAGTTGTATTTTGGATAGTCTCATCATTGACTTCATCCTCGTACAGAGAAGCTTTATCCGTTTTTGTGATGGTTTCGTTGATCCATGATAAGAAATGGGAGACTCGTGTGTATACATCAGGATATCCAGGTCTGGCGCATCCAGAGCCGAAAGATGTTATTCCAGCAAGATACCATTTACCTGCTTCTGCGCTGCACTGCAACGGCCCTCCAGAATCACCCTTAACAATAAAAAACATAAAATCAATAGTAGCCTTTAATATTTGTTACTATAAATAAAAAAGGTTTTTTTTTTATTTTTGTTCGTCTTATAAAAAAATGTTTAAGTGCTCGATAAGATTATTATGACAACTTTTTGAATGTTTTCTTTAAACCAGGCTAAAATGGGATAATATAATATATATGAATTGTATTAACCTGAATGAATTATTTTTGTAAATCTATTGAAGATAATAAAAACATGTATACTAACAATGCAAGCTCCTGTTGATCCGTCAAGTCGTCCTGCACAAAGATGTCCATCGTTTAGTTCCAAAGAAGGACCGTACTTTTCCTTGCACAGAGTCAAGTTGTGAATGGGCAGAGATACTTGCCTGAGTACCATGGAGATACCTGAAGACCCTCTTGTAGTTGGTTTGGAGGCTCTACCCCATCCTGTTGCCACACACACTCTGCCTGGATCGTCACCATCATCAGCAAGGCAAATAGGTTTCATTTTTACCTTACCTGCTTTGCTAGCTGGCAACTCGCTCAGTCGAAGTAAAGCTAAAAAAAATGTATATCTCTTAGTTGAATCAGCAACTGTTAGTTTCCTACTGCTAAGTGGTATAAAAAGGTCAAACTTAATTAATCAAATTGACAATTTTAATGAATATATTATTTTTTTATTTAGACTGATGGTATTTATTGTATCTAGGTACCTTATAATGTAAGCTTTTTTGGACATCTTGTAATATCAAAATAGCGCAAATCATTTAATATGTACATCTACGATTTCTTACCAATGTCGTAATTGTAGTTATTAAAATCCTTATGAAGGACAATTTTCTCAACTGGGAGTCTGATAGCTGACTCTGAATCATCTTTGTTCCATTCTCCTACAACGGCAGTCCAAAGAGCGGGAAGAGGCAAGTTAAAAATATCACTGAAACATTATTAATATATTAATGGCAATACGTTAAAGAGTGAAGACAAAACCTTAAGGCTGACTATCAAAAATTATATAATGAAAAATTAAAATCAGAAAGGATCCGAAATAAAATTTTTACAAAAAGTTTTTACAAAATTTTTAAGTAAAGGTGTGTGCAAAAGAATAAAGAAAAACTAATTTGTTCGTTAATTAAAGGTGCGCAATTTCAAGTAAATGTATCATGTAATTGCTTCATTTAAAATTTAACCGAATCAGCAGTAGGAAGTTTGTAAATTTAATTTATCACAAAGTTTATTATTAGTATCTCACTGCTCGTGCAACATTCGTTCGTAGAAAGATGGAATATTATTAATGGGAGAAAAAATTTATTCGAAAGGCTTCCAACATTTCCAACTATTGTATTGATTTATATTTATAAATAAGTATACATGCACAAAAATTGTTTTGATTAAAAAATAAAAATGTGAAGAAGTTTCAATCTAAAATTAGATAGGATTAGTTACTCAAGTAATACTTATTAATACAGTGAGCGGCGGTAAGCACCCAAGAAGATTCAATGAGAACTCCTCCACACCAGTTGCTGATGAGACCGTATTTGGGATGAAGTACTTGAAGAGAAACCTGAAGTAAGAACCAATGATATTAATACTCACTCCAACGTATTTTTATGGTATTTATATATGTATATACTAATATTTATATAAAATACATAATATTTATCATTATACCTCTTCAAAGGTTTTATGTTTTTCATCTAAATGCTACATTCAATTTCTTCTAAGCTACAATTTTTATTTGAAGCAATTAACTACTACTACTGATAGAGAACACATACTAAAGATAGATAAAAGATATGTTATGAGAAATTCAAATTTACTTTACCTGCCAAGGCCATGCACCTTTAGGACTAGGACGTCCGTTTATAATTCTGGCCTGATCACGTCGACTGACAGAAAGGAATGCATTATCATAAGATAGACTGGGGCTGGAGTCTTGTTTCCATCCACCACTGTCTTGACCGTTGAAGAAGTCATCATGCGGGTTGTTAAAACTTAGCCAGTTATCTGCAGAATTCACCTGACCCATTATTAACCTTGGTTGGCGCATGCTAACTCCACTCCGGCCACAATCTAACAAATGGAATATAGAAAGATTATATAAATGTATACATACTCTATGTTAATATATAAGTATTAGATAATATGTACATTTAATTATTCACTATTTTTTAGTAAAAGTAACAAACATTTCAGATTAATTCTAGATTTTTTTTTTTTTAACAAATAAAGTTCTTAATCACCGTGACTTATTTTCGAATCATCGAAAAAAACTATTTTATAGATTTTTTTTTATTTTTTTTTTAAAGTTCCTAGTTTCAATATTTTATTTTAGATTTTGGTTCTATATTATTTAGTTCAAGCATATATTTATTAGACATTTTATAAAATCATTTATCTAACATGTATGTCTGGTTTTATTGATCAACTCACTTTAAAAACGTTAGGCATTGATCTAAAACCTATTTTAAGAAACATTTTTCTTGTTTTCAATAAAAATTTACTCATTCGCATTCAATGAACATGGACATATTAGTCCAACTGAAGTATTTGTTGACTTTGTTTTGAGTATTTGCTAAAGGTGTTTCCATTTTATCTCCAAGTATCAGGGCCGTCACGAGAACATCGGGCGCCCGGGGCGAGTCTTAGCGAAGCGCCCCCCCCCCCATGACCAAACTATTTTTAAATTTATTGATTAACTTTATTCAAGTTCCCAGGCTCTAAAAAAATATATTATAAATATATCTAACAATTACAAAAATATATTTTATAAAAATATTTATACAAATATTTTTTTTGTAGAAAAAAAAATTATACACTACAATTGTACAATTTCCAACTGTAGTAAACAACTTTGGTAGGATAACTAATGCAGAAGGTACAAGTAAATTTCACTCTGAAATGAAAAAATATAGATATTGTTAGATTATTTTTTGCTGTAAAAATTAGCTTCAGAGAAGGAGTTAGAATATGAAATAGACAGAAGAAATTATAAATTAACCATATGATTTTAAATAAACCCCGCTAAATTTTGACAAAATGAAACAAAAAATGAATCAATATCCGCAAATGTTATATGATTTGGTAATCTACTATTCAATACCTTTCATTTGATTCCCCACTCAAAATTTTTAAAAAAATATTATTTTTCGCGTGACATGAATTATCCGCCATTTTGGATTTGAACAGTAGATAATTTTGGAAACTATCTTTAATACTGCTATGTTTCATGTTTGTATCTCTTTTGATTCAAAAGTATTGGAACCGTACAGAGTGACAGACAGACACAGGAACGAAAATATTTGGGTTTCCTTTTTTTTTGGTTTTACCAACAAATCCCTAAAAAAGACTAATAAATTTTTTATATGTTTTTAAAAAGACCATTTGATGTACATTGAAATGTTATAATTTAGATATTGGACTATTTCTTATAGGCTAATTAAGATATTTACAAACTGTATGGAAAAAATGAAAAATATAAACACTAACTGGCTAACATGCACAATGGCGGCGAGCGGCGATTGGACTTTGGAAGTGTGGGGGCGAGCCTGCCACACCGGGGGGTTTGAGGAAATAGAATACGTCCCACCAAAAGGGGGCTCAGGTGGACCTTTTTTAACCGGGGAAAATTTTTTAAAATATAGGTGCAAAATGGTGAGTTTTAAGAGTAATCGAGGCTAATTTTCCTTGGGATTTTTATTTTAAATTTAAAATTTTCGTAAATAAAGTTTAAACAAAATTTTATGTTACGTTTTTAAAATAGTTGGCACGAAAGGTAGATTAAACAAAAACATTATCCCAGAAAGTGGGGGAGACCCCCCCCCCCACGCTAAGCGCCGCCACTAAACTAAATGTCAAAGGATACTTTCCTAGACTTTGAATGAGTAAAGTTATGTAATTTGTCTTAAATCAGTGGAGCGTTTACTTCAGATACTTTTGATCAGCTTTGAGTTTGCTGAAGCTTCTATTTGCGCTTGCTACAGTGATGGGTATTGTTAACTATATTCTAAGGCTTATCCAGAGATTGGTAAACAAGTCCATTCGCTTTCGGCCTGTCTTTGATTAATTATTGCAAATCGCTTAATACAAGTGCAAATGCCAATAGCACTAGCAGTACCGTGAGTACTGCTAGTGCTAGCGCTAAACTTGTTTGGAAGGTGTCGCTTCTGAGTATAAGAACCGATACCAATATAAACACAGACGCGCTCCCTTCCCGGTCCAACCTTATCGGTACAAGTCCCAGTAATGTTAGAGACATTGGCACTGTCCAATGACAAAGAGAGACTGTTCCACGTTCCCGGAACTCGAGTTCCGATACACTCCTATGGTGAACCTTAAAATTAAAAACATTTCAAATGGTACAGTATTAAACATCATTTTTCAAACTTTTACGGCGCCCCCTGCCTCGTGGCGCTCGGGGCGACCGCCTCGGTCGCCCCACCCTCGCGACGGCCCTGACAAGTATGTTGATGAGTTATTCGGTTGGCTTATAAGTATTATATTTGATCTGATCAGGTACGAATTAATACTACATGTTCATACTTAGTAAAGCTAGTATGGAACATATACTTTATTCACTTTTCTTACTGCTTAAATTTGATTATTTTTTAAATTGATGGTTAAGTTGGGGTAATGATAAAAACACTTAGTTAAACTACTAAAAGTAAATCTGTGCTTGCACTGTTCATTACAACAAATTAAAACATTCTTAAACCTAATCTTTAAAAATGATAATTTCAATTAAAAACTCCCTTCAATTATAGTCAATCCTTAAATTCCGCATTAGTACGGACTCAAAAAACGTCGTTAATGTTATATCATTAATCATTAAATATTTGGGAAATGGGGAGTAAACGTAATCGTGAATGAGATAAAGGTACTTATTAGGCAACCGTATTCGTTTTTGGGACGAATCATACTTAAACAAATAAACAGTAGTCATGGGCGTAGCGAGAGGGGCAGGAGGGGGCCATGGCCCCCCCTAGTCCGGCCCAACTCTCTAAAAAAAATACGATTAGTACACATATACAGGTTAAAATAAATAAATAAAAAAAAAAATTCTGTATGATAATATTAATATACATATTATTATTATCATACAGATTTATTTTATGGCTAGAAGGGATCTTCAGGTAAAAAAATGTAAACATCGTTTTAGTTGTTTCTTAAGGGGTTTTTCCAGTCGGTTTGGGCCCAAAATTTCCGACCAANGGTGAAATCATGCGGAGCAATCAATTAGCATTCTGAATACAATGCCTCTTGAGTGGGTCCCGTCCCCACGTCATCCCATGACACTCTCCTGTCAATCCCATTCCATTGTTCTTCAAAGCTTTTCTTTTAAAAGGACTCCTCTCAACTTGAAGGAATCTCTTCTTCTAGAATTATTAAAAACATCTGATAAACTAAATTACAAATATCCCAACAAGTAATTAGCTAATTACTCCTGAGGTTTCCGAAGCTAACGGAATCATTCTTATATGGGATTTTTAGTACCTCCAAGACCGACTAACAGACACAAACCAAATTAAATAACAATTCAAACACAATTGAAATTAGTTAAAATGACTAATTAAGTAAATTTTACTTTGCTCTGAAATTTACAATATACCGTACTATATAGAATATAAGACGCATACCGATTTTCACATCAAAATCTCATTAGAAATTGAACACATTTAAATTTCTGAAAATTGAAGAAATAGGAGGCCCCGACAATGATATCCCGGCAAAATTCCATTTGAATGGGTGACTTCCAGCTTTAACATATAAATGGGTAGCTGCTAACGTTAAGTGGCGACTATCTGGTTGTGAATGCCAGTTATAAGGGTTAAACAAATGATGCAGAGATACAGTAACCCCATCACATAATCATCCATTACATATAATATATAGGTTTGCATGAGCCCTTTGGCAGTCCTAGGTCCAACACGGGCTGCTACGCCACATGCTTAATTAGTTAAAAGGATTAAATTGAAAGGTTTAAATTTAATTGTACATATAATATGTTGTTTAAATTTAAATAAAACTGCAGTCCAAGAATAAAGGATTAAAATTGCGAAAAAGGCATTACCACAATCATTACTAAAGGTTTAATTTACATTCAGAAAGATTAGCTGATAAATAAAGAAAATAAAAAAGAAGTTATTTTTAAAATGATGTGGGCTTAAAAATTGACTATCTAGGAGAATTTTTATATAAAAATAATTTACATAGCATTCAGACATAAACGAGTTCCTCCCACATCATGTTTAAACCAATTAGAGTCATAAGGATATAAGTATATTTTTATATATATATATATATAAATGTGTGTGTGTGTGTGGACATTATTATATATATATATCCAAAAAAAATTAGCCCCCCCCCTAATGGCTACGCCCATGACAGTAGTAAAACAAATAAGCAAATAACAATTAACTTTCCATACTTTTGTGTCTACTTTTTTTTCGTTTTTTCTTTACTTTTCGGAGTAGCTTCGATGTAGTTATCCACAAATAATAATTCATACAAATGTACGTAATACATAAGAATGTTAAAATTAGTCACAAATAAATTCTCGCGAATGTTTGGATTAATTTTTAATGTTTGGACTGTACTTTGAAATTAAATGTGGAAATAATTTGTTCTTTAATCATTTCATTTATGTTTGGTATTTCTATCATGTTTGGAAAGTAAGATATATCAGTTAATTTAATTTTAGAACCTTTTTAAATAAATTAATTTATATTAAAATACATTTAAATGATTATGTCATTAGTATTCCACGAACTAGAAAGTAATGAAAACATATTGGGGATCTATACATAAATGATAAACTAATACGTATCTGAAAAAATATAATGACTTATTTGAACGCATTGCGTTGTAGAATGGACAGGATGACATGTGCTTCAGAGTAAACTATGGTATTATAATTATTCTGATAGTAATATTATGGAATATTTACTTATTGCCTCATGTAGCTAATGTTCTGATTACGTGAATGCTAGGTTAATTACGGAAGGATTTTTTTCTTCACGTTAACAAACTTTCTATTCTGCTGTGTTCTCAGCTGTTCTTTGCTTTTAAAGGTCAGGTTTATATTCATGTAAACAATTCAAAGCACGTTAAGTCACGAACATGGAAGTTCTCTTAAAATAGATCTAAATACCTGTTAAGAGAAACCGGCTTTGAATCTAGCTACGGTCCATTTCTTAGACGAACAAAAAGAGTTCTCAGGCTGTTGCTTGTCATAGAGCTTTTTGAAATATTTACATCAAGTTTTATGTTCAGCGACAAGACTTAAACGTGATTGCTGCAGATGATAATTTTATTTATTAAACCAGGGAAAATATAAGATGGGCTCTACTAATATACATATAATTTGATACATTATCGCATTAAATCAAAATCAAGTCGCTTTCATTGTCTAAAAGACGTATTGATAATAAGAGACGGGTTATAAGTTGAGCTTTAATTTCGATATCTCAGTACTCAATAAACAACGCATGTACCTACGTGTTCAGTTATTTCAATCGTGAATTTCCAAATACTATTAGGGTTGCTGCGACTGTAACATTAAGTATCGCAAGTGCAATATTGTGATAAATTAAAAACTGTATTGTATTTTATTGTTGTTTAAATCTAGATTTAGGAAACATGAGTTTTCTTAGTTAAATAGAAGTTAGAAACAATAAATCGCGATAGTAAAAGCAAGATGTAGACCTGTCACGATGTTGTTCTGTTTTGACACTTTGATTAGTAGGTGTAGGTATATGAATCTCGTCCTTCAAATAAAATTGCTATTTTACAGTTAATCATTATGTACTTATGTAATATGAACTTTTGTATAGTTTTGAAGTTAATTATTGTTATATACTACTGTATATAATAATAATAGTAATATATAATAATTTTAGTTGAGTGACTTGGATTTAAATAGAAGTAGTTATACAAGAGAGAAAATAACTTGGTCATACATTAAAATTAACTTAGTTGAAGAGTATAAAGTAACGTAAAGCATAAGTGGAGTAAAGATGTAAAGTATTAAAAGTAAAGGGGAATTAAGATTATAAGAAATGAATTATAGAAAAGTTTCCTGGACTTAGATACTAATAGTACATATCTAGAAATACTGCAGGAAAGTACATGCAAGTTATACTAGATGAAAAATAACCTGATTGTAGATTAACTTAACTTGGATATAATATAAAAATAACTTGTGAAAACAGAGATTCGTTTATCTAGAAATAATAGAGAAAAATAACTTGTTATATCAAAGAAAATGAACTCCTTCTATTAATAATGATGTTCTATCTCTCGATCTGTATACAACTATTACCATTACATTACGTGAATATCGTGCAGTTAATATTAAAGGAAGTGTGAATTGAAAATGGTACGGTCAGGGTTTCCATTTTTTTAGGACCAGGAAATGGATTCATAAATCACACTTTTTTTGTGTCTCAGGTTTCCTTAAAAAAATCATTCAGTGGAACAGTCTATGTTGCGATAGGTCCCAAAAAGAATAATGTAAATACTTATATTTCAAACCAAAGACGTTTTAAACATCTAAAAACCTGTTAGCTTGTAAACAAAGGTCCTTTGTATGTAAACACTAGCTTAATGTGGGTGTATTTTTATTTTTTTATTTTTTTTAAGTGTATTAATGCTAAGCAATTGATGCTATTACAAGGTTGAAACATCGTGATTATAGCGAAGCGTGCGTAACGAATGAGTCGGTGCGCGTCTGACCAGTTGATTAGGTAGATTGAATAACCAACATCACCTAACATTGCATTGTTTCCTCAAACACCAGTCATAAGTATGTCAGGACCCTTAGCTCGCTTGACTAATTCCCTTTCCAGAGCTAAAACTGAAGCCAATAACAACATTTGTAAATTCATGGTATTCTGTTCTTTTTTTATGTGTTTTTTTTTAAACAAAAAAAGCTTTCTACGCACTTTTATATAAATATTAAACGCTAATTTTATAATTTATAGCCTCTAAAAAACAAAGTAAGTGAATAAAATCGTGTTATTATAGTGAAAAGAGACCTTTGCCTTGTAAGGTGTGTTAAGTATTCCGAGCTGACCGAAGTTAATTGAAGCTATGAGATCGTTCTGAAGGACGGAAATATCTTGTCTCCGATTTCAAAAATTGCAAGGCAGAAATCCGTTTCAGACATCAGGGCCAACATTTATGGTTCCGTGTCTGTCTGTCGCTCTGACGGTCTGTCGTTCAATTTTTGCGCGAACCAACATATCGTAAATACTACACGTCCGATTTTAATGAAATTTGGATGGTATTAGCCCATTGTTGGTCCCAAATAGGTTTAAACTTTCTGTGCATTTGTTTCTCTTCCACACAAGCACAAACATACATTTATATACACCTATATCTTCAAAAGTACTCATATGAATTTTATGAAATTTGGATGGTTTGTCAAAAGTACCCGGCAGATATCACAACAGTCAGTGCTCTTTAATTTATGCTCAATTGATACTTTAATTCATATAAAAATCCAAAGCTATTTTGACATTATAAAAATAAAAAAAAAAACGGGGGAAACAAGTAAATAAATTAGACATAATAATTTATTGTAAAAGCATAAAATCAATAAAGTACGTGCTAGAATGCGAGGAAGCTATATGTGACACTCTAATTGGCAGTCTATTTTTCGCGTGTACCTGTAAAATGTTGTGTTGTAAAAATAAATATGTAAAGCATTAACGGTTATACGATAATTTTATTAGTTTAATAACGGTAATGTGGATTGTAATTGAAAAAATACCAAAGGCCTACCGAGGGCTGATTATATCTGTAAGAAATAGCTTTAAATCTAAAATAATTTAAACCTTTTCATAGAAATAGAGTTAGACAGGGCATTTATCGTAACCTGCTACTGGAACCAACAAGTAGATAGTGACTTATGTATGGAAATTATTGTAAGCTAACCTACAACATATAATCTTAATTTTATGTAATGTCCCCTTTGTATAACTTAAATTGACCTCACAACTGCACTTCAATGGAAGAACTCTTATCCCCTATAAATTATACAGTAGCAACGCACTACTTATTTATGTAGAAATTTATCTTTTTACTCTTGATACTAAAATATGTATTTTATTTGCAAAAATTATGTATTGTCTAAATATCTAAGTTTTAATATTTAATTATTATTATTTATTAAATATTGATTTAATGATATATTTTTATGCAATCAGAGCCCACCCATTCTTTATGCTTCATTTATCTCTTTGAAAGTCTCTAATGCAAAGAAGTATATTTAGATTATTAATGTTGTTTTGAATACAATTGTAGAAAGATTGGTTTAAAAACAATTAACACTATTCTATTCTACTATTACACTATTTAGTTCTAACATGTGCCCTTTTGATGTAAGGTGGATATTGAACCAGTGCACGAGACAAGTTGTGCAGATGTATAAATTAAAAATTAATTTTATTCAATTTTGATAAGCATTATGTAGTATTGAATTGTTTGTGTCTCTTAAATAGCTACGTTGATGGACCAGTATTCCTTCTCAACGTGCCTTTAATTTGAATAGATTGTTTCTTGACATAGTATTCTACTTAAAAGAAATCTTATGGGTAAATGGGGTAATGGGTAAATATACGAATTCTAATTATAACCTGTTGTTTTTATTTCAATTTTGATGCTAAGGTATATTTTTATTTGAGGATATATTAATCACGTGTACATTTCTATACTTGTTCAAGTTGGTTCGTTTGCACGTAAGGATTTATCTCAATATTTATAGCTTTTTTAAGACTGCTAATGCAATTACTCTCTACAATTTTTTCTACTTCCGACATTTGTAGATAAATTACTTGATCATAAATCTCCTGTTCATTTCCGCAAATAGGTAAATTGGGCTTGCTGAACATTTAACGCTTGGGATACCCGGTAAAGACTCTAGCTTGTAACATATGGGATAATTAAATTGAGATGTTGACGATAGAAAGTGAATCGAATTTAACTCTGAGAACTTTTACGACCGATATGATGTTTTTTTATGATGCAAGATTATTTATTGCTAGTCATTCAACTGCCATAAAGGAGTGTGGTTTTAGAATTTTGCCAGTTGAATGCCTTAACCTATTATATAATATAAACAATAAAGCGCTTTATGAAATAAATATTTACCTACATTAGCTTTAATATGCATTCACCTGCAACGGCGAGCGACGTAACTAAGGAAAGAAGATTTCTTATCGATACAGGATCTAGAATATTAGGGATATTAATGTGATCTCTAATTCAAAGGAAGTCTGAAAAAAATGTGGCATTATACCAAAAAATAATTTTATGTGAATTAATTAAAAAGGAATCGCGCTTCTTGTCTTAATCATACTATTTAAAAATGGATTAAATAATAACATTAATGGAATGTTAAAAGTAGAACCATTTTTTATTCATTATAATAATATATTAAATCTATAGTTGAGATCCTGTTAAGATTAATGCTTACTTGTAAAACATTGTTTCTAACTTTTTTTTCGTGGTGGGTCGAGAAGGGGTGAAGTCAAAGTTATTTTATTTTCAAAAATGACAATATTTTTTCCCTAAAGGGACATCATTAGGCTTATTATATGTAATCAAGAGGTGGTATCATTGCCTTTTTATACTTAAAAATTGTCAAACATTAATAATTTATTCTCCGCTTCTACTTTTCATATTTAAAAATGAAATAACTTCAACTACCCATTATTTGCCCCTTCACGATCCACCATGAAAAAAAATATAATTAGTTATAGAAGACCTCTACTCTAAAGAAATAATTATTTCCAACATTTTATTATATAATTAGGTTTTGTTTAAGAGAAATAGAAATATTTTTTTAGGTTGTCTTTGATATAAGTATAAGGACTATTTTCATTCAGTTGTTGAGATATGAGAAGGTTCAGTACATGTACAAACACGATTCCACAAGTCCACCATTACGAGAAGAGCGTAAAAATTATGTCACCACAACCTTTTTTCTATTGGAGTATTCTGGAAGCCATAGTAGTGAGAAATTACTTTTGCAGTGTTTACACCGTAGTTTTTTTGTGACCGTGAGATTTTTAATCGAATTAGAAGTCCTAGAACGTGACCGGTCTAGGAACAGCTGAGCAGGCAGGAAGGGAATTGTGACGTCACAGTGTTAAGGTTTCACTTTTCTCTGTTGTGAACCTGGCTGCGGGTCAGGACCTTAAAGGCTCATTAACTTCTCTCAACTATCTGGTTAGATATGGTTCAGCCTGGCAGTAAGAGCATGACAACTATAGGCTAATAGGTCTCCAGACTACCACTCACTAAGTTACAACATGCAAATATATTTATCGTTAATGTATGGCATAATGATATGAGTTATCATTATAGTTGTATTCTAACTACCTGTTTCCTCGTTAGATGTGTAACAGTCCCATTTGTCTAGATAAATTACTACTTTCTTTATTGTTATATTAATAGGTTTTACAGCCAGTAATATAATTTTGAAAAGTGAAATGAGGTAATTTCTAAATTATACGATTAACCTGCTGCCTCATAATTTCAACTTTTTTCTCTTACTATATTTCTATTTCACATTTACGTCAGAACGTTAATCCTACCTTTTGCAGGTGGGCTCTCCATGCCTCTACACTCTGCATGTTTATTACTGCATACAAATCTTAAAATCTATCATTTTCCTTAACTAGATTCTAGATTTACCCTTTATTCCTTAAGTATACAAATTTGTGGTTCTAAATTATGTAATAAGTGACAATACAGAAAATTTGTAGTATTATTAATTATAGTTTAAAATTCTGGTTAATTTTGTTAAAAGCAATAGAGTTGCTCGGAATGTAGATCCTTTCTAGTTTCTTGGATTGTCTTTCATTGCCAAAAACTGTCTCAGTGGCGTAACTATGGGCCCGCACGGGCCCGCATCGTGGGCGGGCCCCCAAATTAATGCCGATGGGGCCCCCTTAGAAAGGGATAATAAAATCTTATTAGGTTTGAGCTTTGAATATTATCCTTTTATAACAAGAAGATATGTCAAATGTCAAGGGGCCCCATTCAGTTCTAAAGGGCTTTTTCTTTTTTTCTTTTTTTTTTGCTCGTCAATTTTATTCTGGCGGGGGGCCCCCGAAAAGTTCTTGCGGGGGGGGGGCCAAAGGCCTAGCTACGCCACTGAACTGTCTCTGCGTATTTCTTTAGACATCTGTATGTTATAATTATAATATCATTAATCTGCTTTGTTTCGATGGGTCAAGACTTTCTTTAAAGGGTTGAGGTTGAAGGAAGACTGGACATTTCACATCTAATGTTCAGTAATATAGTATTAAATAGTAATAAACATACTGTACATTCATAGCAATTAGGATTATTTCTATAAAATTAATTACCCATTTAATTTGTAAAGACAATGTAGCTGGTTGCTAACTAATTACAAATTATGTCTTTGGTTGGTAATTTCTTTTGCCTTGGTAAGATTTCCATTAGGTACGACAAAAACCTTTAAGAATGAAGATAAGTCTACTTATTTACTTTATATTACTACCCATGAGCCATTTATTTAAGGCTAAAGGCTTTCTCTGTACACTAAAGCCTTTGACTTCAATAGATTTGTATGGCCCGCGTACACGTGTACTGCTTAAATAAAACTGATTATAAAAACTATATTATCTTATTAATATGCACTACTGCTCTAACTGTTCGCCTTATAGTAACCTAGTTTCTTTTTTAAATCATTTGCATCTGTTACAATAAGGTACTACGTTCTCCGAATTTGTTATCAGAGCAACTTATGAGCACAAGTATCTTTTCTGAGCTTCTATTTACACGTTGTATTTTTATTTTTTATTTTTTTTTTTTTTTTTTTTTTTTTTTTTTTTTTTTTTTTTTTTTTTTTTTTTTTTTTTTTTTTTGCATATTGCTTAGGTATACTAACCCTGCTTTCACAACCAAAAATTTATTTTCTAAATTTGGATATTACTTTGAATAATCAATGTCAATAAATTATAAGCATTGCTGGAACTTAAGTTGTTCTATTAAGAGTTCATGTATCTTCCTCACGATCAAAGAGTTAATTTATATTTAACTTTGGAAATTACAATTTTATATGAATGAATAATTTATTTATAATTAATCAGAAATGTAAATTTATAATTATAAAGACAATAAGCACTTTCAATTTTAAGGCAAACGTGTTTTAATTTTTGGTTAGGTATAATGCACTTTTAAATAAATGTATATGAAATATAATCGAAAAATATTACGCAATCCTCGCAATTATAATATTCAAATGCGGAGATTTTGAAACTTGAAGTTATTGTGTCACAAATTCCAAATTGTAGTTATTTTTTTTATATTACCCAGTTGCTCATGTAAAATACTTTCTCGTCTAGAATAATTCTTAAGTACCTACGAATATCATCCCAAACATAACTTGCATTATAGATACTTTAATTTAAGGCACTTAGAGGATCTAAGGTACTTCAAGGCTTTAATTTAGTACTGATTAATTTTTTTGAGTTAGTACCTACTGATTACACTTTGAGTTAGCACTGATTACTTTTTTCAGCTCTAAGGATTCGAATGTAGAAAAAGTCCTTATTACTGGATTTCAGTATATCTTATAAAAAGAAGCTATTGTCACAATTTTAAATTTATATGGACTCGGCTATATTACCCCTTTTTCTTCCAGTACTGTCACTTAGATTACGTAGATAATAGGTTTGGACTATTAATTTTAAATTTACCCATAACGATAACGATATGCGCTGTTTTCAAGAAACACAAAACAGATCAAAATGTATTTACAAAATTATTTCAACTTCTTCGTTTATTTTTACTTTTTTTTATTTGGCCCCGCAGCTCAATGATGTAATTTTTTATTTTTTTAATTTATCAAAAGACATCCATCATATGCCGTGTACATGGGGATGTCTATCGTAGTTTGCTCGTATTTATCATATACATGATATGGGATCCTTGTTTTCTTCATTATATAAAACCTTTTTTTTGTATATCATAACTTTGTAGTTTTGTTAAAGTGGTCGGTAGCATTTTTCTTAAAATTGCTTGCAGAAACAAATATAAACCATATACCTACATTTATAATTAGGTACTTTGATTGACTCTACTTATTAAATACCAAGTATTATATTTTACTTAAAATTAAAAAAATATATGCATGATCTATTTACGAATGATTAATATAGAAGAATGAAACAACTTAGTACCTAAATGATTGATCGCTGAAAAAATTTTAAATTTCTAAATATTAGAAGAGATTTTCTTTTTTAATTAGAGGTCAAATATTGTGCCAAACCTTTTTTTTAGTTGTACATGCGTTAAAAAATGTCATGTATTAATCGGGGTTTTTAATGCATTTTAACAATATAATAATGATGATTTTTTGTAAAATTACTTTTATTTAAATTATGCCTGAATGTGGATTCGTACTTTAATTAAAACAAAAAAAAATGTAGGTCGTAGTCTGATTTTTTCTTTTATTTCATTATCACTACTGTATAAATATCACTAGTACCCCTATGGACTTTAAGGTTAATGAGGCTGATTGTACTTCTGTGTTAATAGTTAACATTCAAATCGTTAATCTAATTAAAACAACTAATAATTTGTCTACCTGTAAGGATTTATTAATTATTGTATTCATTTATTTAAGCGTAGTGAGTTTCCGAATTTAGGAATTAATTAATTGCTCAGTAAATTGATTTTTTTTTTTTTCTTCTTCTTCTTTTTTTCTTTATTTTATTGTTTTTTTTCGGTAGATATAACATTACTATAGCATGTAGACATAAAAAAAAGTAAATCACTTATGGATAACAATTTCTCTGAATGGTGCCCTGTACAATGATTAAATAAATCCATTTTGCAAAGAAATTGTTCTTTAAAAGAAAGCTGAAATCTTACTGCAAAGAGTACAATATATAGAATTTCAGCTCCGTGCAATTCTTATTGGCATTTCATTTCAAACTTAGGCATTGCCTTACAAAACAATATTATATATATCAAGGAGTGGCACATCTGGATAGATGTGTACATTAAGATACGTATAAAGACCACCCAATGAGAGTCATAGAATTTCTTATATTGAAAACAATACGAATTTTAATTTTTACTTTACAAAATAATACAAATTTACTTTCATATACATGTGTAGTATATACATAGAAAAAATGAATATGATTTAAGGTCCCTCATGTCTAAAAAGTAGGTTTTAAAAAATGTCGGTCTAGTCTGTTGTTAACCCGGAGGCGAAATCGAGATGTTAATTTTAGCTCTAAATTTTGGGGCGCTACCACCTAAAAAACTGAGAAAAAATAAAAAAAATATATATATTTCACTAGAACTATTTTGATTAAAAATTCTAAACTGTTGTCCATTTAAATACGTATTTAACAATATAAGTCTTATACCGAAAAAAAAACTAGTTTTTGGTAGATTTTACATCTAAATTTTGGGGCGCTACCCCCTAAAAAACTGAGAAAACATGAAAAAAAAAATGTCACCAGAACGAGTTTGATTAAAAATTCTAAACTGTTGTCCATTTAAATACGTATTTAAAAATATAAGTCTTATCCCGTGAAAAATCTAGTTTTTGGTAGTTTTTTGAATATAAATTTGTCTTTGCTAGAAAATCGAAAACTAGAAGTAAATCAACCGTTTTAAAACTATTGAAATATATTAAAGTATTTAATAATAAATAATTTAACATATTTTGAGATTTAATTTTAGTCTCATATATTTATGGAAAAGATTTGTTCGAGTTTGTCGAACTGATTTTATTTATTTATTTTTTATTGTATTTATCAATGAATTTGATTAATGAGTAACAATGAAATTCTTTCATGAATAATTTGCTGACTAGATTTGCACTGAGTAAGTTCTTGTAAATATCAATTAATGGAAATAACCACAGTTATTTTTAGTTCTTATATTATAATATCACTTTAAGTGGTGTTTGCTAAAGACATCCATTTTCTTCATTAGATATTTTGTGAGTGACGTTATTAATTTAGTTATGTCGCTTTAAAATGTTTTTTTTTTTGTGATGAAAGCATCCCTTCTTGACCATACGCAGAAAATCTTAAGTATAGAAAATTGTATCAATGAGATGAGTTGAATATAAATCCAGTAATTAATTTATTTGAATAACATTAAAAGCTATTTATCTGAATTTTAATATAAATATTTCCTTCTGCAGTAGATTGTTTTTAATTTGCGCGATGTAGAGAATTTTGACGAACTTACCCGAAGGTGCGAGATGGGAAGGAAGTACGAGTAAAGACAGTGGTAGTAAATGGAAACATATTGACATATTAAACTCAGGCACGGGTCCTCGATGGTACTAGAGTAGGTTGTTTATCCTGCGGGCCTAGAGAGAGCTTCCCCTCTACCAAGGATGTATTGGCCACCACCTCCTCCACTTCCTACTTCAGGAGGGAGTCATCTCATTGTATCACACTTTACTCGTGCACGAGCTCCGTGTTTTCCGGTACATCCGATTTTGAGGAAAACTATAAATTCTAGGTTACGAATGTCTCATTGTGTTCAGTTCATTGTGTATCTATATTCCTTTAATTCAGATTTTTTTCTGATCGATTCACTGATCTGATTCATGTGATCTTTCTGATTCACTGATCTGATTCATGTGCAAAAATAGTATAGGTAAATGTGAAAAAATGAATAATTTATAAATAAAATTATGACCAAAAAGAAATAGAACAGAGTTTATTTTGGCAAATTTGGATTTTAAGAGCTTGATAATTTAGCGATTCTTTTAGCTTGAGTCTTTAAAATAAAGATTGTCCATAAATAGGAGAGTCAGAGGAGGTCATGACTATTAAAAAAATAATAACTCCTCATAAAATTATAAGTAATTAATAAAAAAGTATCCTCATAAACATAAAATAGATTGTTTTTGATTTGCAAAACAGCATTCGGCCTCAATTAGGCCATCTTCAGTGCCAACTAATGGAAGGAATTGAGATTAAAAATTAATTAATGACAAAAATAATGAAATGATAAAATTTACACTTTTTAAAAAATGGAAATCCGCCCCGTTATTTTCATCACTCCACCATAAGGTATTAGAATGAATTATTTTATAATTTTTAGGACAAGCCGTTAGAGGGTGGTTGGGTGGGGGGGGGTATTTTTTGGGGTAAAATGTTGGCGCTAAAAACGCAATATTAGCGTTAAAAATAAAAATAACAATATATATAACAATTCATATATAGCTTAATTTACTCCTCAGAAGCTTTCATTTGATATACTCGTCTCGAAAAAAAAAAAAAATGAGCTTTGCATATTTGTGCATTTCACACGTGCATATTAAATCTTTTTAACAGCTTTGCATATTTTTGTGCATTTCACACGAGCATATTAAATGTTTAACTTCTCTAAATTTGTCCTATATGTAAATGTTACGTCAGTATTTTAAATTTCACATTTCTAGCATTAACGGTTCGGGGATATGATCCAAAGTACGACGGACAGACAGACACGTCACCCTCGGCATGAGGGTTTCGAGGATGATCTATGAAAACCCTAAAAAGAAAGAAAGAAAAAAAAAAAAGAAAAAAAAAAAAAAAAAAAAAAAAAAAAAAAAAAAAAAAA
>KZ651747.1:126762-138449 GCA_001010745.2 Gerris buenoi
TAAAGAAAAAATACAAAATAGTACGTATTACATAAAATATAACATGTTAAAGAGTGAGACTATACAGACTACAGAGTACAGTTACGCAAATCTTAACAAGTTATAACCTTCTCTTGTTTACGAGGTTCACTTGTAACCACAGAGAATAGATTGTAACCTTCCGGTACAAAAAGTCTTCGTTATATTTAGCTTCTAGTCAAACAAGCCATCTTCATCACTTTTTCTAGCAAACTGTCAGTGCAGCTGATGTTTAAAAATTCAATGTTAGTTTAATATTAATGGATATTAAGCCGGGAAATGTTCGTGACAGCTGAATTGTTTAATTAAATATTTAATATTAGTGAAGCCGACAGCAATATGGATATTATAACTACAAGTCTTGAGGCTCTTATACGTAAGTTTATTGAAACTTTAGAGTACGACAGACATATTTATTTGTACTTTATTTTTAAAGAAAATTTAGCTTATACAATATATAATCTTCTCTCTAGTTTTCAAGATGTTAGAGTAAGGCTGTCTTAATTACCTTTTGCTTTTTTACCATTGTTTTCATGTTACGAAAAGGCAGAGTCGAGTTCTACGTAAATTAAAAGCTGCTTATACTTTTTTTATTCAAAACCAAAAATACATTGTCTTTATACATTTAGCTGTTTGTTAATTTTGTATCGAGTTCCAAAAAAATCAGATTTAATACGCTTATGAACACAATCGTCCTATTTCATATCGTTCATTCTTATATTTGTTTAACTTAGATACTTGCAATCAGGTCCAGCTTGTTTAAATATATTTTTAATTATAAAGCTGAGAGTAATATTTTGATATACCTACTTGCTTTTAAAACTTTGATAACGTAGTAAATTCTGTGTTGAAGATATACGACTTTTTTCTATAAGTATCCTCTCTTACATATAGGTAGAAGTAATAATATCCAGGAGAGTAGTCTAAATACTTGTTTGTATCAGAATAAAAAGTTGATAAATAAAAGTTTTATACAATTTATAAAATACCTTTTTATTAATATATAAAGGTTGATCTCGAATCCAGCCTAATCACAGGTAGCATTAATGTAGTACCTGGTGTTAGACCAGAGCCAAAATCAAATAATACTGATAAAATGTAATGATGTATATTATAAGTATGTATTGATAACCTGTGGGTTTAGTAAGGCCTTCCAAAGGTCTTATAAGGGCGGGAATACATTTGAGTATTCACATCCCCCAATGATCATGCATTCGTCCCATTTTTCTCATATGAGGACAAGGCGAGCCGAATTGATGCGCATGCCTCAATCTAATCTGAGCATTGTCAGCACATCAACGAACAACTAAACATTTGCATAACCTGGAGCCTTACATCACCTTGACTAACCTTGCCTCAACCCAGGTAAGTTGGGTAAACATCAATAATGTTTTTGAAGAAACGTTTAAAACCATGTAATGACTTAAATAACTATTTAATGGACGATATTGAGGCTTTGTATCTTCACTATGAACTTTTAATTTATCAGCAATTATCAAAATGTCTTCAATATATTTATGAAATTCCTTGCAGAGCAGTATGAACACCATGTCATCCTGGTTCATTTCACATCAGTGTTATTAGCCTTATGTTTTTATTAAAATTAATTTAGTAGGCACCTCTGGGTAAATCTAACTTCAAGAGGAAATTGAGAAAATATCTTGGGTAAGAGTTAGAACCACTGTAGTAATTTCCTGATCTTAATACATAGTTCTTTTCTATTCCTAAGAAAATCGACGAAGCTTTAACTTACTGAGGATAATAATTAGGGTGACCATACATCCTGTTATTTTAAGCCTTTGAAGGCGTCCTGTCGCTCTCCGAAAATGTCTCGTTTTTTGAAAATGTTTCCAGAATATCTGGGTAAAATTATAAACTTGTCGCATACTTCATGAGTTGGACTAGTTTCCAATGTTAGTACAGTAGAACCTCGATTATCCGAACTAACTGGGACCAGAGGTGGGTCGTATAATTGAAAAGTTCGGAAAATCGAGGTTCATTAAAAAAAAGGGGGAGGAAAAAAAAAAATCAATTAAGTATACAATGTTATTTTAAAGGTATTTTTTTTTAAAAAATAAAAATTATTTACTCACATACATATGTGTAAAACAACACATTATATTAAATTTTTCTCAGTTAGGTTTGAAAAAATCATGAATTCTGTCTGTTTCACTCTCAAAAAGGTGGCAAATACCTCCAACCACCTCACCAGTGGCGAGTTCGGATAATAGAGGGTTTGGATAACAGAGGTTCGGATAATCAAGGTTCTTCTGTAAATATGTTATTTTTTATCAGTTTGCTTAACTGGCCTTAATTTTTTTTTCGTGTATGTATGTGTGTTTATATTGTATTTAATGGAAGATGCTGCTTTTCCCGGAAAGTTAACTTCTAAGTATTTTTTATCAGTAGTCGGAATTAATTGTAAATGATCTTATCAAAGAGGAAGGGGTATTGAAATAAGGGGGAAGGATGGAATCTAGATATTTTCGTTTAATAAAATAAAATTAATGTTTCTTGATGGCAGTTTTAATAACACAGCCTAGTAACATATTATACTATTATTTCCTCCCTAATACTAATAGAAAAAATTCTTCTACCTTTAACACACAGCATTTACTACAACTTTACCAAACTAAGCAGGTATATTGATAGATATAGAATCATATTTGTAAGGTAATAGCACATATCACTGTCTTAATACTTATCTACATGATAAATGTCCATCAGATATGCCTGCCTTTCCAAACTCGTTGACTATAAATATCATCTAAAGCTGGAAAGAAAACTAATAATTTAAGTAATGTTTCTATTTCATGTTTTTATTTATTTATTTTTTTTTTGTATGGTTCTGTATATTATTACGAGATTAGCTGGTTCCTCTTGATTTCTAGGTCAATCTGACCTTTATTAAAAGGTCAATTATTTCCTATGTTGTAGGATGTAGACAAGGAAAATTTAAAAGACTGTTTGCCTAATGCCTTCCCGCATTGTACGTTTACAATAACATTATGTCATTTAAATTTTTACTCAAAAGTACCCTCAACTTGAATTGAAAAGGTATAATAGAGTTGATAGCTTTAGCCAGTTACATAAAACTTTTTTTTTAATTTACACTAAGTGTCATTAGGGTTAATTAACCATTGCATTTTTTTTAATGGTATTATTTCATCCTAAATTTGGAGTAACCACAAACCTTATTGAAAGATCATAGTTGTAATTTGTTTTTATTTATCAATTAATTAAAAATCATTACAAAAAAGTAAAACATCTAGCATCTGCCAATGAGTTCTATCTGCATTATAGTGTACTTAAGTGCTATCATATTGTCACTCAATTCACCCTGGGGTACGAGTAAGTCCTAACAGGGGAGCCTGCATCTTATTACTTAACTAGCCGTTATGCCCGTGAAAACGGGCAGAATAAAATATAGTCAAAAAAGAGATAGTTATATTTAAATAGATATATTATACTGTTTAAATAGAAAGTTTTATGCCCTCCGAATCATTACATAGGCATAGCTCAGTCGGTAGTGTCCGAGGCTTAGGCGCTGGAGGTCACTGGTTCAATCCCAGCTTATGGCTCATCAATTTTTAACGTTATAAATCATTTAGAGGTGAGTCGTTGCCCGTCACCCGTCGCCGTCGGTACTCTACTCGATTATATAAAAGATTAGGCTGAACTCAATGGTTAATATTATATTTAATCCACAGCCTAGGTACCAGTGCAAATAAAAACATTACAATATTACCTTTGTAACTACTTAAATCCTCATTTCTTTTTAATCTTTAGAAAGAGCTACAAATGTCCATAATCAAGGACCTGATACTGCTGCTATTGATGCATTTTGTGGACTTATAAATAAAGAACCTGAGTGTACTCAAGCTGCCTCCAAGTTTATCATTGCCAAAGCTCACTCGCTAAAAGAATGGGAAGCCCTTCAAGCTCTTTTAGTAAGTATAGCCTTGATCTGCCTGTAAAATACTGTAGATGATCCTATAAAATTTTGTAAAGCGAAATTGAGTGGGAGCTGAAAAAATGGTATTTCCTCATGGAATGAGTACTGCAGTCAGCCTTTTTTTATAACCAGACACCCTTTTTCAGATTATTAATTTTAATAACTCAACAATTAATGCATTGAAAAATTAAAATAATATTTCAATTTTTCTTTTAATAATGTAGCCAAAATTTGTTGTTTTAAGTCCAAAAATTCTTAATAATGAATATTTTGTTTATTGCTTTCAGGTGTTAGAAAACTGTATGAAAAAATGTGGTATTTGGTTTCACAGTGAAGTTGGAAAGTTCCGATTTCTTAATGAACTTATCAAGCTTGTCTCTCCTAAATATTTGGGTGCTCATACACCTGAAACTGTTAAACGAAGAGTACTTGAACTAATGGCAAGTTGGTCTACTGCATTCCCTAATCAGTCTAAGATCAAAGAGGCTTATGTTATGCTGAAAAAACAAGGTGTAGTGCAGGTAATTTAAACTTTTGCAATTATTCTTATTGTTGTAAATTAATATAGATTAAAACCATAAAATATTTTTTTTTTATGCTGACTGTCTTATTATTGTGCAGGGCTTGT
This sequence comes from Gerris buenoi, assembly GCA_001010745.2. Taxonomy (NCBI): domain Eukaryota; kingdom Metazoa; phylum Arthropoda; class Insecta; order Hemiptera; family Gerridae; genus Gerris; species Gerris buenoi. Next base: position 131,364 of record KZ651747.1, read on the forward strand.
AGTAAGTCACTGAAAGTCACTTATTTTGACGAGAGTCACTTTTTTGTCACTTATTTAGAAAAAAGTCACTGAAAGTCACTTATTTTGACGAGAGTCACTTTTTTGTCACTTATTTAGAAAAAAGTCACTGAAAGTCACTTATTTGGGCTTGCATAACATTTTTAATTTTTTGTAGTATTTTAAATATAAATCTTATATTTTAACTGTTTTTCAAAAGGGATTTTGTAAGCTCATCATCCTAGTTGATCTCAAATTGTTGTTTATTTCTCTATATTATGTTCATTATTCATATGGACTTATGTATTTTCAAAACTAATGATTATTTGCCTTTATTCAAAGGCTAGATAAAAGTAAAATGTTTTTCCATTATAGTTTAGTTCATTTATTATGTATGTTACCATACTACAAGCTTCTTTTTGTCAAGTATTAGCTTTTTATTTTATTGGGTACCATACATTAATATATACATGGTGTCCCCCCCATGGTGTGCACCCTATTCACAACATGATTCTCCATGTGAAAATAAGTCGAAAACGATCAGTATTTTTTTTTTGTAATTTCGGCCTAGTTTAGCTGCAATCCGCCATTTTGTTTTTCTTTTGAAAAAAAATTATATTTCAAGAACCCTTCAAGATATTTTTATGAAACTTGACAGATATCTTACTAACCCCGATATCTAACACTTCCAAAAATATCAAGTTTCTAAAATTAATCAAATTTCAAAATGGCTGCCATTTAAAATTTTAAATGTCAAATTCTATGAAGAAAACCAGTAGGTATGAAGAAATTTTGCATGAGACAAAAGTTGTAGAACTTTTTAATGCAAATCTAATGGTACCTTAATTGTTGAAATCGGTTTATAAATAAAGAAATTGCGATTACTTAAATGGTCAAAATGTAACTCAACATCACTTTTAAACTGGCTAATAAAGAAAACATCCCTCCCAAAAATTAAAGATAATAATAAATACAACTTAAAATGGAATGTAAATAGTTAAGATGATTTTTTTAAAAACAAATTATAAGAATTGTACTAATATAATTTGTACTCCACAAAAAATAAAATAGTCGTAATTTCTTCATTTATGAAGTGATTTCAATAAGTAAGGTATCGTTAGATTGGCATTTAAAAGTTCTACAACTTTTGTCTCTTGTAAAATTTCTTCATACTTACTGGTTTCCTTAGAATTCAACTTTTAAAATTTTAAATGGCCTCCATTTTGAAATTTGGTAAATATGAAAACTAATATTTTTGGAAGTGTTAGATATCTGGGTTAGTAAGACTTCTGTCAAGTTTCATAAAAATATCTTGAAGAGTTCTTGAAATATAATTTTTTTCAAAAGAAATACAAAATGGCGGATTACAGTAAAACTAAGCCGAAATAAAAAAAATAAATAAATAATGAACATTTTCGACTTATTTTCACATGTAGAAACCTGTTCTGAATAGCACGCTAAGCTTTTTTGGGACACCCTGTATACAGAAGTGTGATATCTCTTTGTCTTAATACTTAAGACAAAACAAAACAGGTAATTACAGGCTTAATTCTCTCACTAGACCTGGCAATGAGTGCTTTTTTATACAGGGTGTGGCAAATGTTCGGCAACGGCTAATTATCTCCGTTAATATTTGAGATATCAAACTAGGGTTTGTTGCAATCTTCATCATGNATACAGTTACGGTACACAAAATCAAATTAACAAAAAACCGTTCTAAAATTTTTATAATTGCATTTGTTTAACAGTGCTAAACAACAAGAAGTAACTAAAATATATATTTTTTTTACTTGAAATTAAGTCACTTATTTTGGGAAAATAGGTCACTTAAAAGTCACTTATTTTGAAAAAATAGTCACTAAAGTCACTTAATTTTGATGAAAATCTGCTACAAGCCCTGTTGTGTTTTGTTATGATCTCACTCCAAGATGACAAAGATAGTCCAGTAATACCTCAATATCTGAGGTTTTGATTGTCCATGGTGAATATATAAGTCAAAGTGTCATGGAAGGTGCCTCAATTGCCACTAAAATTTGTTTGTGAACCAGGGATGTTAGATTGGAGAGAATGGAAACAGCCTTAAACTTGTAGGATGAGGATTAGGCAAGGAAAAAAGTTCCTTCGAGCTTGCAAATATTAAAAAAAAACACTTCACCCTCAGGTATCCTCGGAACACTGTGGAACTTAACTCCCCCAAATATTAACTTTCATTTTAAGGAATTTTGAAATAGAATACCTTCACTAAACTAAATTCTAAAACGTTGCTTTTATTTATTCATTTCCAACCAATAATAGGATTTGATTAAGGATTTTGAAGTACTCTTGGTGACAGCAAGTTAGAATAGAATAAAAATGAGAGGGTATATTAGCGAGATGCTGTCAAATAAAACTCATTGTGGAAGTTTATGCTAACGTTTCGCTAAATTTATTAGCATCATCAGAGCAAGAAGAATAAAGTTTTAAAATAAAATAATAGTTTTATAATAATACAAAAAGGACGAGGTTGACTCTACGACATTTTTTAAGGAATGAATGGAAGTGTGGACGAAAAAACTAGAAACTGGGAGGGTAAGGTGTCAGGTAGTGGAACATATGATTACTTAGAAAACTAACTAAATCTAAGAATACAATTATGAAAAAAAAAAAACTTGTTTTATGAAAAAACAGAATAAAAAAATGAAAAATAACAAAGAAACAACCAAAAGACAAATACTGTACTAGAAATGATAAATTAAATTTGTATAAATGTTGCTTAGATTGTTGGTGTCAGTTCTTAAATTTCTGGTATTAAGAGTTTTGGAAATCTAATACATTTCAAGGATATTACGTTTGAACTAGTTAGGTTCTTGGGCACAAATCTTGGTACCATCAAAGTCAGTTATTGGAGTAATGATTAGTTAAAGCTGTGGGATTGGGACTGTTGTGTTTCAAACTATGTTTATGGTGGTAAATTCTTTTATGAAGATATTGGGAAGTGTGCCCAATATATGACGAATTACAATCAGAACAATCAATTTGATAAATAACGTTAGTCTTCATATTAAGAAGAATATAGTCTTTGAGTTTACTAACCAATTTTTTAACAGGATTGAAGGGTTTAAAAGCAATTTTTGTCATTGGTGATAGAAGAGTTTTCTTGATTTTTTCGGAGAGATTTTTAATGTAAATTATTGAAAAGAATTTTGAATCAACATGTTTCGTCTTCTGGATCGTAGGTCCAAGCTTTCTCTTAATAACAAGCTTAAAATTTATAATGTAGTCTTGAAACCAGCGTGGACCTAAAGGTCCTGGAAGTTTGGGGTAGCACCAAACCTTCCAACTCCCGTCGTCTTCAAATCATCCAGTCCAAGATCCTAAGTAAAGTCACTGATGCTCCATTCTATGTCTCCAACCTCACTCTCCACAATGATCTTAACGTTCCCTTCGTTCGCGATCTATCCATATCCCGATACCACACATTCCATGAATCCTTATTAGATCATCCTAATCCTCTAGTTCAACTCCTTTCTGCCCAAAATATACCTAATAACCCTCCTCGACGCTTGAAGAGACAGTGGCCTAGAGACTTATTAAATATACGCGTATAAAATTTGTAATTATCCTCTACCTGCTATATTTTATTTATATAATTATTTAAGTATATTTAATAATTTGGTTTATTTATTCATTTATTATTTGTTTAATTAATTAATTATTATCTCATTTCTCCTCTATCTACTTTTATTATTACTGTAAAATCTCGCGTATAATTCGCACTTTTTTTACCTCTTTTTTCCTTCCAAAATAGGGGTGCGTATTATACACGAGTGAAAAAAAAAATACTTTGTTTACAACTTAAATTTTACTTCAATAATTGAAAAATAATAAAAAACATAAAGGTAAACATACTTTTATTTTTAACAAAAACTGATTTTATGTATCACATCGTATATTTTGGTTACCATACTTATTTTTATTCTCTATTTTTTTTAGACAAAAAGACTTGTTATCATCATAGTTATGTTCTTTTATTTAGCTAGTTGATCAAAGTCATTGATAAAAGTAGTCACAAGATAATTTTTTTGTTTATCTCAAAAACCGGTATGCCGTGAGATTACACTGGTGATTACACCTTGTGATAACACCGGCTTGATAACAAACGACTGACTTCAAAGGCCCTTCTACGAATTTATCTATTTTATAAGAAAGCACCCAGTTTTCTTATAAAATAGACACCTTGTTAGCCATCTGACCTCGCAAGTAAAAATATTACGTAATAAATATTGGAAATTACATGTAAAATGTGCAAAATATATCATTCTAGGTACGTATTATAAACGATTTTTTTTNAGGAGATACTTAGAAGGAGGATGGATGATCGAGGGGAAGAATCTGTAAATTTAGGGTTGAGACATCAATTTGGATGTTTGGTATCAAAAAATCGCTGCGTTGGAACATATAACATTGAAATCATCTATTATGACCTGATAAAACATCGAAATCAAAAGCATCCAAAAATTTCGTCTCAAATTACGTAATCAGGGACTTTCTTTGTGCCCTATAAAAAAATGTTTTAATAAGCAATGATCATTTTTGTTCATCTTGTCGAGAGGTCGCTCTCCCAGCTCCCTTATTTCTCTACCCTAAACTTCTGTAATTTACGAAGGGGGAACATCAATAGTTAAAACATCGATTCAACGATGTCTTAACCCAAAATTTACAGCTTCTTCCCCCTCGATCATCCATCCTCCTTTGTGGTATCTCCTTCTACGATAAACAAAATAAAATCACTATTTATGTGAATAAATGTATAGTATTGCATCTAATGTGCAAAAACATGCATTTATCGGTAAAATATGTAAAATCATATGCATCCACAAAACATAAAAATATAAACATAAAAATCCGAGCCCCATAACAAAACATAATATAAAATCTTTTAGCTTTTCTATTTTGTTTGTTAATTATTTAGTTTACAATGTTACAGGGATAGTTATTTTTTGTAAGTATTTCTTTGAATAAGTTAATATTTTTATTGTGAAAGGATGGATCACTGAGTGTGAGAATTCTATTAAGAAATGACTTAGCGGAATTATGTTTTTGACTGTAAGGATGATGAGAATAATAATTGAGTAAGCGACCTGTGTTTTGTGGTTTGCGTTACCAATCAGTTATAACTTTATTTTGGGGTTTACATATGACTAGAGTATCTAAGAAAGGAAGTTTATTGTTAATTTCGGATTCGTATGTAAATTGAAGATGGGAGTGGAAAGAGTTAAAAATATCTAGTACGGTTTGAATAAGATTTGTGGGTATAGCGGTAATCATATCATCAAAATCATATATCATCCCATATATTACGCTCTTTTTACGCCCCCTGGTGGAGAGTTCCAGCTACTTCACACATCATACATTTGTACACTGTCCCCCCGAAGCGAGTATGGTGTGGTCATTAGTATATGAGCGCTATATAAGCGTGCGTCAAAGCGTGGGGAAAGAATCCCCCATAAGAGGTGTCCCTTGCCCTGCTCTGTCCTCAAACCATAGATACAAATCACATCATTATGACACGGATCAGACCCATATCAAAGAGTGGGGGAAGAGTGCTCCATAGTCCCTCGCCCTGCACCGTCCGCTATTCATTGATACAATTCAGAGTATCATGGGATGGGATCGAACCCACCACCTCGAGTTGCCTCGACTTATTGATAGCTGAGTGAATGCCTCAAGGCCCAATTTAAAGAGGCTACCAATTTAAAGAGTAAGAAAAAAAATGGACTAAGAATGAATGTTTTGTGGGAATTTACTTTCAATATTATTTTTCTGTTTCAATGACCATTTACTCCAGTTATACCAGTTTTATAGTAGGCACTTATTGCTAAAACATATTTTAGATTGTATAAATGCCTGAATTGATTTTGATTTTTTTTTATTTTTATCATTATGTAGGATTCACCACCTCCAGCTGTTCCTGAGCCTTTTCCCTCTCCTCCTACCATTGAGCCTAGGGAGAGAACATCTTCTATTTTCCAAGATGAAGAGAAGTCACATTTACTTCAAAAACTCCTTAGAAGTAGCAATCCAGTGGATCTACAAGCAGCTAATAGACTTATAAAAACTATGGTTAAAGAGGTATATGATTTTATTCTTCTTCAGTATTTTTTTTTTTCTTTTTTCCTTTCAGTTTTTTTTTATGTGTGAAGTAAAGATACATTTTTAATTATATCATAAATGCCCTCTTTCTTAATTTCTAAAGTTTATCTAGGTTCAGATTTTTTTTCATTGTTCTAAAACTATAAAATATGACTGTTACTGTTATGTTGTAAAAAAAAGTACTTATTAACAGGTAACCTAATTCATTAAATGATTTATTAATGCATTCATTTAATGAATGAGATTAGTATCCATAAATTAAATAAATTTTACGCCCAAATAAAAGGCGGCAGTCGCAAGCAGCTTCTGACTAACACCCTTAGAAAATTCCTACAGCTTTCCTACTAATCGGAGCACCACCTCTGTTTCTCATTACTCCTTGTTTGCTACTACCTCGCTTAACCCTACTTGGTGATGTTATGATGTATAATCAATTTAAATTTGTTTTTAAGGATGAGAAGAGGGTAGAGGAGAAGTGGAGGAGAAGAGTGGAACTAGAGACTGTTGTTAATAACTGTCTTTTACTCAGGGAAATGTTGTCATCGTATGAAAATGGAACCAGCTCCCTTCAGGATGTAGAACTCATTAATGAACTCCATACTACCTGTACTAACCTTAGGCCTGTACTCATCAGGTTGGCTAACAATCCAGATCCAGCCTTTACTTGTAAGTCTAATCTCTGCGAGATATTAGGAAAAACTTTATTTGTAAAAGATTTAAACAAAAAGTACTTAATAATTAAAATAAAATAAAAAACAAATAAATAAATAGTTAAAGTAAAAAGAAACAAAAATATATTTCCTGAAAATGTTTCTGATAAAGTGATTCTTCCAAACCTTCATCTGTATTCAGTTAATTATATAATAGTTATTAATTTCACACAGCCAAGCTCTATTCAATATTCTGAATTAAGAAAAAAAATTTATTTTAATTTAAATAAAATTATAATTATTATTA
>KZ651747.1:143596-172097 GCA_001010745.2 Gerris buenoi
TTACCGTAATTGTAAATAAAATGACGGTAATTAAATTTTTATTACTGTAATTAAAAATTTTATATTCTTTTATAAAAAGATCGTAAGCTTGCGTGGATAGAATTAAAATTAAGTTCTAGATCTTTCGGTGGTGACCACGTCTCAAAGGACGTACATCCAAATTTTCTCTCTTAAAACTAGAGAAAAATTGCCCGTAGTTTGAGAATCACCCTTATGTGTTTTAATATTAAGCCTTGATCTAATTTAAACTGAATAAAGCGGTTGTTATTTATTTGTTCTTTTTTCATATGCAGATAGTAAGAGTATAGATGTTGTCCCACCTGTAAAGCCTAAAGGATTGCAAGAACTGGATCTTCTTGGTGAAAATATGCTTAAAGAAATTCTATCTAACTCTGGACAACAGAAAGCTAGTAAAAGGTTAGTCGTATTATAATTAATATATTACCTATATTTTACTTACTTATTTTATTTGCTGACACTGTGAATCATGGAAGGAATAAATAAGGTTCTGGAACCTCTGGAGGCTTAACATATTTAATTGGGAGCCAAGAAGGGGTATGAGGAACGAAGTAACACACTTCCATAAGCATTGTCTGCCCTTCTGCTCTCAAATTGTTACCATCAAAAAACCTTCTGCCATTTCTTTCTTTTTATTACTCTTTCTTTAAGTTGGAGATAGCCTCCCCTGCTGTCAGGCAGTATCCTCATTTAGCCTCCTCAAAGTGAAACTTGCCAGCCTATCTTAACATGCCTATAATAATACTATCCTGATAATAAATCTTTACTATCTTGAAAATGCCCTGTGACTACAATGTAATCTTTAAGTTACAACTTCTTTAATTCTTCAAGAGTGTCTTGAATTTTCAAACAATTATTTAATCAAAAATATTTGAAACTTAGCAGGGATGATTTAGGGGGCTTGGATAGCTAGCATGGGAGAGTGGTTGGCTCTCAATCAATTAGGTTAAGGCAGCATCAGGCTTGGTCCCTGTTATAATTAGCTTCTACTGTGTTGTTATTCATTGAAAGTAAATTCCACAAAATCTTAGCATCTAAGCCAAATTCTTTTCTCTCCTAAGCTTGTACTCTTTAGCAATGAATAATTTAATTATTTGTTACCTAGTTAGTGGCAACTAGACGATCAATTATAATGTTTTCGTATTGTTACAGGAATTCCTCTAAAATTTCTATGAATGATCTTTTATCGAATGGAGCATCACAGAATAGTGCAGACAAAGCAAGCGGAAGTGAATTAGTAAATGACTCTGAAGCCGATGATTTGTTAGGAAGACTTAGCCCAGCTGTATCAAGTGACTCTGGTTATGCTGCCTCTACAAATAACTCAACTCTTCAAGGGACTACTTCACTCACTCAGAGTGAAGCGGTTTTGAAAAATGATGAACCCCTGTTAAGTTTAGGAGATATCGACACAGCATTAGAATCCCTTGGATTAAATGAAGCACCTGTAACTCAACCTGATTTAGTAACTGTTAACCAATCTACTTCTAATCTTCTTCAGACTGATGCTTCTCTTTTAAATATAACTACTGAAAAAAGTGAGATAGTTCAGTTAAAGGATAATGACTCAGATGATGTTATTTTACTTGGTTCTCCTGCCATCTCCCAGCAACAAGATTCTCCTCAAACTCCAGCGTCTTTATCTGATGTTTCAGTTTCAATTGACTCTATCAAACCAAGTAATATTTGTTTCTATTTTCTTTGTGTATTGGCAATTTTTATTTTTATTTATTTATTTTTTTAAATATAATTTATAGTTAGTTTGAAATCTTAAGAAAGTAAATTTATTATCCTGCAATTGTTGCAGGTGGAGTTCCTCCTTGGATGGCTCTCTCGGATCCAGAAGGAGTGACGATAGTTGTGACCCTTGCTTCAGATAGGCCAAGACCCGATGTGTCTGTGTTTGTTATCACTACTACTAGCAAAAGCAAACAAGCTTTAAGTGATTTTGAACTCCGACCTATTGTACCCAAGGTAATTATGAAAATGTTGAAATATTTTTTCCATTGATTATATCTATTTTTTTTATTATTATTACTTGGCTATAACTGCCCTGCTGTGACTTAGTCTTCTTATAATAATTCTAAGAGTAATATAATAGTTTTTTGAGTGCCGGCGTGACCGTGTGGATTAAATTACTAGCCACGTTTGCTCGGCCATCACTGAATCAAAGGCGGTACGAGGTCATGGGTTTGATCCCTCGCCGTGATGCTTGATTTATATGGCTTACTAATGATCAAAACATACTTGCTTTGGCGGTACAGTATACAGAGGTATGATGTGTGAAGTAGCTGGAACTCTCTACCACAGGGAATAAAATGGGCCTAAAAGATGGCCTAATTGCTAGGTTTGAACAAGTGGTTCGTCCTACTCATCTAGTACTACTACTAGGACCTTACTTCTACTAATATAATAGTTTTTGGTTGCAAACATGTATGATGTGATGTATGACATTCCTGCATGCAGGCAATATATATATTATCTGACTCCCATATTGTGAATATTATAGCTAAACTTGGTATCACAAAATTTAAAAAATATGATTTGGTATTAAATATGTGAAACTATTTAGTAGAAAGAAAATTAAAATCTTTATTCTGTGTTACAATGATAAATAAAAAATAATATACTGATATTGATTTTATATCTGTATAAATTATTGTTTTTTCAGAGATGCAAAGCTAGATTGCTCGTACCAAGTGCCACATCACTACCTCCTTTTAACCCATTTCTTCCCCCGGCTGCTATTGTTCAGATTTTGCTTATAGCTTCATATTCTAAGGTGAGGTTCTCTTTAGTTATTACTTTAAGTATGGTATAGTAAAATAAATAAATAATTACATTTTTAAATTATTGAGTATATTCTTTCTTAATGTTGACTCTATTTATGTTTAACTTAGAATTATAATTTTTTATCAAAACCTAACTCATGTAGGAATTGCCTTGTGGTATCAAATTAATCTGACGTGTTTGGTCCATGCCTCGTCCACCAGAATAACTGCAACTCAGACTCAACTGTTTCTAATCTGATTTTAATACTACTCTGTATTATGTTCTCAGATTCAATCTCTTTCATGCAACTAGTTGTATGTCAGATCAGTAATTTAATCAAAAGTGTTTGAATCCTACTAAGATTTTTAAATCATTTAGTACAAGCAGTTTATAGCATGCATGCCTGCTAATTGATAGAATATTCACACAAGTGCATGGGGGATAAGGCATAGGAAGATGTTTGTCTTGACATTGTGTCTTTTTTAAGTTCTTTAGAGATGATTGGTTGTTTTGACTGAGATTTTGTGGTACCACTTCATAATTATGACTAGAGAGGTTAATAGAAAGTAAACAACCATATTGTCACCACAATTTTATATAACAAACGCGTTTTAACATTTCATAACATCTTCAGTGTTAAGTGTTAGCATAGAGAGACTTTGGGAGAAGATAGCAAAAGAAAAATTTGATAATTAAGAGGAGGCATTAATGGCACAACCAAACTTGTTTTAACTATGTGTTTTGTAAACTTCTATACTCTACCTACCTGCTAATGCAGTATGTGAATACGAGGTCTGATCAAAAAGTATCGAGACTGATTTTATTACTAGACAACGGACGGAGGGGGAAAACGGGGGAGGGGGAAGAAAAGACTGAGTGGACATTGACCTAGTACTACTGTAAAGCCGCACGCCAAATCTCACTGCTTCAAATAGTCTCAGTTGGTTTCTGTGAGTGATGAAGTGAAAGTAAATTTTGCCTCTTGTCGTATTTTGGTATTTGTGAAAATCTTGAACAACGTGTTTGTGTAAAGTTTTGGCAGAATGCTTTCTTTAGCCTGTGAGAGTGTTTGATTGGTTAAAACGGTTAAAAGGAGGCAGGACAAGTGTTGAGAGTGATGAGCGTGGAGGACGTCCTTTGACAAGTGATGCTAACAGTTTTTTTTTTTGTTTTTTTTCAACTGTGATGGGAGTGTCTATCATGATTACGCTCCCAGGGGACAAACCATTACTAAAGAGTAATACTATAAAAACCATTAATAAAGAGTAATAACTTGAAAGACCTGAATTTCGTGACCCAGGGAGTTGGAAGCTGTGTGCTTCTGCACATTCATCACATTTCTGCACATTCACATTCTGCACATTCATCGCAACGATTTCAAGATGTAGAAACCATAAAACAAAATTTGACGGATCAACTAAAGCTAATACTGAAAGGAGCTTTCCAGAGATGTTTCTCCAAGTGGCAGGACCGCTGGAAGCACTGTGTTGACTCAGAAGGGTCCTACTTTGAGGGAGATTAAACTGTTATTTCTCTTCTAAATAAATTTTATTTTATAAAAAATCTGTCTCAATACTTTTTGATCAGACCTCGTATAGTTCCTTTTTAAAATTAGTCAAAAATTCTATTTTTGGTGGTTATTATTGTGTTTTATCCTGCCTAACCTTCTTTTTTGGGTATTTCAAACCCTTTTAATGTACTTTACAAAGCACTATTCAAAAAATTGCTTCCTATTGGACTGTATGAATTAGGAATACTGCATATTTGAGAGCATTTTTTAAATGTATATTTTGCACTTTTTAAATGCATATTTTGTTGTATGTAAGCATTAATATTAATCCTAACTCTAATAATGATTAATGATTATTATTATGAGTGTTATCATTGCTAACACAACCCTGAAGATGATGTAAAATGTCAAAACTCATTTGTTAACAATCATTATAAAATTGTGGTGACAATATTGTTGTGTTACTTTCAATTAGCTTCTCTCATCATAATTCTTTTGGGAAAACACTTCTTATTTCCTCTTGAAGTATCAGTATGTGAACATTTTTGTACTGAAGCATCATGATGAAGTTGATTAAAAGCAAATAATTGGCTTTTAATGAGCTGTACCAGTAGATGCAGAGCTGTACCAGAGTTTAGTTATAGTTGCAGTCCAGTGGTATATAAGCAGCATAAAACTTTGGAATTTGATATTTTCTCAAGCTTCATTGCTAAAAATGAAAGTATTTAATCAGTAAAATGGTTGTTCCACATAACCTAGGCTTATCTTAATCAATCACATTGGTCAGGATCTATGTTTAGACAAGTTCATATTAGTCTGTTATCTATGGTAACAGTGATCGGTGTTGTATGTTCACTTTTCCTTGTTCATGTATGGGTATCGGTCTCATGTGTCCTTATATATTATAATAAAATATTATTATTACCTCGTAGTTGTTTCATTCTTACATTTATTGATTTAAAGAATCAAAATAGCTTTGAAATCCACAGCTAATAAAATAATAATTCTAACTAAAGCAAATAACCACCTTGTTTCATGGATGGAATACCAAATCCAAAAGAGAATCTAACTTAGCCTACTGATGATAGATAAAGAAACAGAACCTGATTTAATAGCCTCAAGTGAAGTGAAGATGGCCCAATTTTTGTTTTCACTACATATGTGATAGTTATAAGCCCTTTTGCAGGCCTAAGCCTTCCATAGGCTGTTGAGCAACACTTTTTTAAAAAAAAATAAACTGCCACATTAGAGCCAAATTTTAATAATTTAATGGGTTTTATTGTTTACAATTGTGATTAAATAAACCTACCTGTTGCTGTTAAATTTTATTTGTTACTATTGTTCTGTTACAATCTACTTCATCTGTCCCTAATCATATTTATAGTAAGTAGGGGAGTATTCATAGATTGGTCATTGCGTTACTTCAAAAACTAGGCAGTTTTGTTGTTCATAATAGGACTACATAAATGTACATTTGTTTGAATAGGTCTCAAACAATTAAAATAATAAAAACAATACTTTATAAAAAAAAAAAACCATTACTGTGTCAGGAGAGGATTTTTCCTCCTTTTTATACCCCGCAAAATTAGTTTTATTTACTCATCCCCTAATGTTACCCCCATTTAAACAGCCTTCTGTATTAATAATTAATTACATTGTTTATTTGTATTTGCATAATTTCTCTCTTGTTTACTGTACAGAAAACAAGGGTAAAAGACATTATTACATATGTTTGTACTGTTAACAATTCTAATTGCCTTTTGTAGAATAATAAAGCTACCAGCTGTGTTAATATTTTTTTAGATACATCGTATTTGTTTAGATTTGAATTTGAATTCAAAACTAAATGTCTTTAACCTTCAATTTAATAATATTTATTTAATACATTAAACAAATTTCACGTGGGTGAAATTATTCGATTATTGTGTTGTTTGTTTTAATTTTTTGGAAAGTGGGTTAGTAAGTTTAAATTGTGTAGTATATTTACAAAAAAAGTATAACATATATTTATTTATGTCTCTTTAGGAACTAAGTCATGTATGTGTGGGCCCTCATCTATGGAGGCCTTATGGAATAAGTGTTTAAAAGTGCTTTAAATATTAAAAAAAAGTGTCCACAAATAATATTTAAGTATTAAAGCTCTTAGCGTCCAGCTGCCTAACTTTCTTATTAGACTTCTTATAAATTAGGATTAATAAAAACTATATTGTTTAACCAACTAGTTTTGTGTAATTTATTCACATTGTCAGAGTTTTACTATAGGTAATCGTCATATATACTAAACTTATATAGTATAACTTATATTTTAGTATAAACATGTTGAAGTTAGAAAAAGACAGATTAACTATAGGTACCTATGATTACCTAGATTACCAATATGTCGATTACATATAGTAAAACTGTGACGATGTGAATAAATTACACGAAACAAGTAGGTTAAACTACGTAGTTTTTATTAAACCGTACATCACTAACTTTAATCCTAATTCATAATTTAACGGTTGTTAATTAAAATCTAATTACAATAAAAGTTGTCATAAGCAGTAAAAAATAATTATAATAATAATGCTGCTTTTTTTTACTTTTTTTTCTTTAACAGTTTTGTGTTTTTAACTAATATAGTAAAAACCAGTTTTTATGTGCAGTGTTTGTTTCAATGAGACTTATTGGTTTTTGATTTAGGTATTATGCTTTTATTATTAATTTATCTTTAATATTGATCTTGTCTTATTATAGTTATATCCTGTGTGTTTGTTTTTCTTAAAGATATATGGGTTGTATAAGCTTTTACCATTAAAATTAATATAACTCATATTAATATATTGAAGAAATAACTAGATATCAATAAAATATTAAATGCAATAATGCAAAAAGTAGCTTATCTAGGATAATATGGCTAATATCTGGTTACATGATTACACTTTTCTTTTTTTCCTCTATTTCTATAACATCCCGTTTACAGGTCAGAGAAACAGCCATTTTACTCATCTATTTGATCATCATCAGTGTCAAACATGTATCTATAATGGTACCACTTGGCTACGCTAATCCTCACAAACACATTTAATTTTACAGCTTTGGTAATTTGTAGCTATCATATGTATGTATTTGTCTACCTTTTTAGCAGATTTTATGTTTAAATAGTTTAATTTCATATGTTTCAGGAACCAATCAATTTAAAATTAGTTATTAATTATGCAATGGATGAGGAAACAGTCACAGATATTGGTCAGATTGATCAGCTCCGCCTTGCTGAATGAAATTTATTTAAAACTATTCGTATTTCATCCCATTGTTTGTTACCAGTTTTATTTGATCTGACAATAAGTTTTATGATTTTTAAATGTGAACCCTTTTCATCATAGCAATTCTAAAAATTTCTTTACAATACTTCAAAAACAATGGTCATTTGAACAATACTATGGAAATAAATATAATAATTTGAATCACTAATATATGCTTTTGAAACACAGTAGATTGAAATTATTATAATTAAGGCTTGAACTCTTTACCTCTCTCTCACTCTTGCTTTAGTTGAGAAATCCAATAAAATGGTTTGTTATTAGAAAAATAAGGTTTGACAAAAATAATGAAATTAATAGGACCTAGACAATATTTATTGATTTAATAATTTTACTTTTAAGTGTGTATGTGAAGAAAAAATAAATGTATAATAGTTACCGTCTATAATGTTTCAACTTTTAAATATTTATTGTTTATAAATTGGAAGATAGTTTAATTACTATATCTATTAAACAGAGATTCAAAAATAAAATAAAGAAGAAAAGTCTAAAAAATTAAATAAAAATTTTGAAAAAAAATATAAGTTTGTAAAATACCAGCTTTATTAAATTAAATATTGACACTTAAGCTTGTGCTCACAAGAAAACCCCTCCAAAGCCAATCATTTATATAACAAATAATTTCATTGATTTTAAATTCAGTAACCTTCTGCCTTGGGTGAATTAACTTTATCCCTTTACTGGTGATATCTTTTTGTTTAATAAATTGTTATGATGTTTATAATATATTATTTAAAAAAATAAAGTTTTTTGTTGTTGTGAGTTTATGTAAACTAATATATACCTTGAAACTATAGGAAGGAAGTCTTCATGTTTAACAAAGAATTGCATCTCTTAATTGATCTCTACCTTTGTTTTAAATGTATAATAATCACATTAAAGTAAAAGTGAGAGAGTAATTAAAACTAAAGAGTATAACCAGTTTATTTGATTTATAGATAGCAGTACAATTAATAGTAAAAATAATTAAATAAAAAATCTTTAATACTTAAAATTGTTGCTGACTGATCTTTGTGATAAAAGAAAAAGCCTAATATGAATAAAATTAGTAGATTTATAAGTAGATTACTTTGATGTCTTGATTTTCTAGAGTTGGCCTTGTATATAGTTTAAACCTTTCTTGAGGATCATTTTCAAGAGAAGTGTTTATAGTCAGTGGCATACCAAAGCAGGTGTGGGGGGGGGCCGCCCCGGGTGCCTCAAGCTTAGAGGGTGTCATTGTCGTAGAAAGAAGAGAAACATCATTTCTGAGGGGGTGTCAATATAATATCCCGCCCAGGGTGCCACAAGACCTTGGTACGCCACTGATAAAGTATGTGTAACTAACATCCTCATATTAATATACCAAATCTCTAAAAAATTATCTCTGCTAGCAAGGTGCCACATGAGCACTCAAAGTGTGTCTATTACAACTCACAATTTTATGCCAGACATCGCAACAAAGGTTTAGATTGTGATGCAATAGCTGTCTTTCTTCAATAAAATCTGTAGAAGTTTAGCATTTATCCTTGTTTACTGACGTATTAAAAAAAAGGAGCTCCCTCCCATAAACTTTGTGAAACATCAAATGTTGATTTTGAACACATTGTATTGTCAAGTGTTTTTCATTATTTTATAATGAAAGTGTGCACATTTTAACTTTTTTCCCCCATTCTTAAGACCAATTTTAGAAAGCCAATATTTTGCACTGTTCAATATCAGTAGTTTCAGTGCTTATATCTCAAACCTGTATTTTAGCACATCAGCTTCAATATAAAGTTAATGCACTTTGTGATCTATCGGTGTCTTAATGTATCTATAATTGTTTATTCTTTGGTTAATCCCTTCATTTTTTAGTTATTCTTTTTCCTCTTGGAATAAATTTTCTTCTAGGGTTGATCATTAAAAAACTTTTAATTTTTTTTAAACCATTATAATTTGTGCAAATGTTTGCTCATACCTGGACATCATCAGGTCTAAAATAATAATGACAAATAATTTAATCATAAGGAAACAGTCACAGATATTGGTCAGATTGATCAGCTCCGCCTTGCTGAATGAAATTTATTTAAAACTATTCATGATTATTATTATGAGTGTTATAATTGCTAACACAACCCTGAAGATGATGTAAAATGTCAAAACGCATTTGTTAACAATCATTATAAAATTGTGGTGACAATATTGTTGTGTTACTTTCAATTAGCTTCTCTCATCATAATTCTTTTGGGAAAACACTTCTTATTTCCTCTTGAAGTATNCATCAGTATCGAAGTGAATGACTGAGATTCACTGTATTTATTATTAATGTAGCAAAAGGGCTTTAGATAAAAATTGTAACAAATTATATTATTCTGAAAAGTCGCACAAATTATATTAATTTTAAAAATTAGAATAGTTTATTAATGACCATTCCTAGACCCCAAGAAGAAAAAGAATAATCTATAATTGTTGTAATCCATGCAGTTTTGTTCTCATGTGGCTCCAGCCCAATTATTAATTGCTGATGTAAATCTAATCCAAAACATCTTGATGTATCAAAACTTAACCCTAAGGCTATCATTTGGAAGTCTGTAACTTAAAAAAAAAAAAAAACCTGCTCAATGTTCTTCTTCTTTAAGTTCACTTGCACTGATCATATAATATACTTAACTATTCATCTTTATCAGCTCAGATTACTGGTAACCTTTTTCCCAAATATACCCTGACACTTAAGTGATAGCTTATAATAATATCTGTAAGACATTTTTTATAACTTAATTTTTATTTATTTAGTTATTAATTTAATTATAAAATGATCTGTTATATTTTAGAAAGAGGTGATTAAAAAAATTGAACTAATTTCCTTTATATTTATTAATTTAAAATTATTATTCTTGTTGTTTTAATTTTATAGTATATTATTAGTTGTACCTTTTCATTGTATTAATTTTTGTTTAATTTTACCTTTTTTTGATTCCACTTAATTATAAAAAATTAAATTGGTTCAAAAATAACACATGTTAAGGTTTCCTATTTATTTTAAAATTCTAATAATAAAAAAAACTGTACTTCCGTTAAACTTTTAAGCTTTGATCTCCTGGAAAAGAGATGTTATACAGTTTTCATCAACCCTTTCTACAATATAACCTTAGTTAAACATAAAACCATTTAAAATGTTTTGGTAGTTCTGGTTATGTTGATCAAATTGAGTAAATAAGCAGCTGAGAGAACCAATCTTGCATTTATATTTTCATCATCACCAACTAAAACACCTGAACTTCTTAAGTAGAAATATTTTATTTTTATTAATTTAATATGTTGAAAAGCATTCTTGACTAATAATACACCATTCTCAGTATTATTCTACCAGTATTCTCAATAATAATATTTAAACATATGCCATTCTAAATAACTTAAACATCTGACTCTGAGACCCCCTGTTATTATATCATGGTGATTTAATTCTAATACTCATTACTCTTACTCAAACAATTATTTCAGATTTTGGTCACATTGCAATAAAAAGTTGTGTAGAAGACATCATAAACCTTTATTAAATTGTTATCCTATGTAAAAAGTATATTCCAAAAAGTAGCCGAGTCTAAAAAAGATTATAAAGGTTCACTTTGTGATGTTTTATCCCTACTTGGGTCGTTCTAAACCCTATAATAATGACCTGAGGAGGTCTCGAAACATTTCCTACAATTTTTTTTTTTTTTTTTTTTTTTTTTTTTTTTGGGGCTATTTAAATTCCTTTTAGGTCCAACTACTAAAAAATTGAAAACTATAAGGAACACATTACTAATTTCATTACCCTCAAAATATTATATGAAATTGAGTAAAAGAAATCCTTTCTTTTACTCCTCCTACTACTATGTTTATGATAAAATTAAAATTAATTTAAAAAATAATGGTAGGTTTTAAATGTGACACTGTTACAACAAAAAATAATAGTTACCTGTTCTTCTTGATGCTAATTTCCAATTCTAAATTTTCCTCCTCTTTTCTTCAAATCTTTGTTGTTTAATAATAAATAAAAAGTAAATGTTTTTTTTAATCTTCCTCTTATTTAGCCATAGATGATCACAAACTACCTAAATGTAAGAATATTTTCCTACTATCCTTTTTACTGGAGGAGTTACTGATCCTTTTTGTTTTATTTCAAAACCATTTTTTTTCTACACTTAGTAATTGGTATAAAAAAAAAAAAAAAAAACTACAATTACTAGAACCTCACTTCTTTTGCCCCTTTCTCCTCCTCTCTAAATTTAAAATGCCTAAAAACTCATGATCCTTTTTATTGATGATATCAAAAGTTTTAAAACTATTAAAATAGGTAAAATAATATTATTAAAAAACGGTATTGAAAAGGTTGTTATGAATTTAATAATGTTATTTAATTTAATTAATAATGATTAATTAGCTAAAGAATGATTTATATTTTTAATTTTTTTTTTTTTAGGAATTTCACATACTGAAATGAAACTAATAGGTCCAACCCATCCCGTCAGATCTCCTTCTCAGATTCAGTTTTACGTTGTTCCACGTACATAAGGTGGCCACATTGGAATTGAGGGGGGGGGGGATTGAGGTACTGCAGCCCTTAGACAAAAGGGGCAGGAGGGTCTGGGCCTAGAAAAATGTTGAACATTTTTTTTAAAAAAAAATATACATTAGTTGATAAAAATTTTCTCTTTCGAAATCAATTTGGCCCACTTATTTCATACTGAGACATTTACTTACTTTTTTTTTTAAACTTTTCTTCTTTACAGGATTTGTACACTATAAAAACAATTTCGGTTGTTTCATCCCAATAAATCCAATAGTTCTATTTCAATGTAAATAGTTTTTTTTTTTTTAATTTAAAGAGGACACATATAGTGCAATTTACCCCTCACAATAAATAATAACATTCGTATTAACAAATTACAAGTTTCGGCTACTTAATAATCATCTTCAGATTCTAAATCAGTGGTTTACAGTGGCATGGCATCAGTATCGAAGTGAATGACTGAGATTCACTGATGATGGGTAAATATCACACAGTTGAAAAGCAAACCGTTGCTAAATAACATATTTATTAAGATAGGAAACATCTCAAACTCATTAAATATTGAAATTTTTTTCCAAAAAACGGGAAATTTGTGGCAACTGACGGAACGCCTTCATAAGCTTAAAATAACTAGACTGTCCCAGTTAAAACGGGACGTATGGTCACCCAACACATACAGTCCGACTGAAACTGAGACTGAACTGAAGACTGACATGACTGTCTAAAAACACTTTAAGACTTCAAATAAACTTTACTTACACAATTAGATTTTGGCAATACATTAAATTTTAGGTTCAACAAAATTTTAATATTAATTATTATAAGAAAAAAAATCTAAAGTAAGGACAAAAAAATGTTTCATTAGGGGTTTCTCTTTACAGGCATAAATTTTATTTTACAGTAGAATCCCGATATATCGTATCTTCAAGGGGTCGAAGAAAAAATATGATATATCGAGTAGTTCACTAAATCGGGATTATGAAATATTGATGGTAAAAAAAAAGAAAAAATAATGTAATAATTAAGACTTGTATTTATTTTTCTCATAAAAATACACTGTGTATGATCATAAAAAAATTAAATATGTACTTGGTTTAAAAAAAATTATAATTTGTTGTTTTGAATTAAACCATTTGTTCGGGTGTTATCCATAGCATTTTATCCGAGTAGAACAGAAGGAGGTAAACAATCAAATCTTGGAAACGGGTCCTCTCCTTTCATATACGTTTAACCATGATTTTTCTCAGAATTATAAGAGTTATTCCTTCATCTAGAATCTAGGCTGTCCAGGAATTACATTTGGTTTGGACACAGTCACACTTTCCCCCCTGAGTCTTGGTTTAATGCCGATTAAACGTCACGCTAGAGTTCTAATTATTTCCCCGAAGAATGTTCCTTCCAATGGGTTCCTTTGCAATTCGGAATTAATAAAAAAAAACAAAAAAATACTTAATTAATACTTCCTCTAATTGTAGTGAAGTGTGAACTGTTGTTTTTTTCTGAGTAGAGAAAAACAACAGATATAGCCAATAAATAAGCAAAAACTTGGAAATTTCCCCCTCCATTCATACGTTTTATCGGGATTATTCTCCGAATTATACGAGTTATAAGACGTTTATGTTCACCTCGAAAGAGAAAAAAATACGTTATATTTTTAGGGGACCGAAATACATTGGTTTTATACCACTTATCGGGATTTTTTCAAGGGACTGGCAATAATATACGATTTATCGGGATATATGATATAACGGGATATGAAATACCGGGATTCTACTGTATTTTATTTTTAAATTTGACATTCTTGAGGTGGTGAGTTATTACGATCTTTTTAATTATGCAAATGATTGATATTGTTGTTTAGCATAATTATGTTTTCTGCCATCTAACCTTGACACAATGTTCTTTTTATTTAATTTAATTTTTAAAATATTTCTATAAAGACTTAATGAATATGTTAAAAGTTTTTAAGATTTTATTATAACTGAATTTATCATACCTGTTTACAAGGTTGCCTTATGTTTTAAAAATATTGTTGAATTTGGTTATTCGTGTTTTCTCAACTCACTAAAAATGGAATCATGTTTTTACTTTTTCATTAAGTGCAGTATGGAGTAAGCTTTATTATTATTGTTTATGACAACCATAATTTGTAATAAATTTTAGTCTCTATGTTAATATTTTAATTGTGATTAAATTATTTAATACAATTTTTTTAATGCAGTGTTATAATTATTACCAGACACTTTTGAATTAATTTTTATCCTTGAAGTCACCTCTCCAGTCTGAAAAATTATTTATTGATTTTTATCCAATCATAATGTTTATAATATCTTTAAATTGTAATAAATGCTTGCTTTTTATGTATAAATAAGAGTTGTTATGTATGTTTAAGTATATATACACTAACTTTTTCCACATCACAATACTTTTTTTTAAAATACTCTGAAAATTTGTTTATGTCAAACTTAAATGTATTATGGATTATCAAATTATTATATATCTTTTGACTGCCTCTTATAAAATTTAGTTATTAATTGTGAGTTAGCCTTTGTTAAATTTTATTTGAAATAGTTACTAAATGGGACACTTGTAAAATACCATTTATATATTATTACTATAAAATATTATAAGTAAAGTTAATAAAAACTATTTATTTTATTTACCAGACTTAAAATGGCTTTCAATTTTTTTAAATTATTATTCTTATTCCTTTTCACTGATCAGTATCGGAGACAACTGTTGATATAATTTTTGGATATTTTGCACCTAATATTTTCAAGATGGCAGACAACTAAAATACAGTATACAGTAGAACCCCTCATATCTGACCTTGGAATCGACCATGACACCCCTTGGTTAAAAAAAGTGTAATCTGACACAATTGAACTTCTTCCTTATCAAAATATTGAATATAAAATAATGCCACTCGGTTTTTTGCTATCATACTGATCACTACACTCCACTTCTTATATCGTACATGACATTCTATATTTACAACCCAGAGTTGTGCTGCATCTTTAGTTAATATGGCGGCTCAACTGAAACAAAAACGTTTGTGTGTACATAACTGTAGAAGTTTGATATTCTTCAACAACTTGACAAAGATGATGCCGTTCTAAAACTAGCTTCAGAGTAAAGAGTTGGTGTAACAACAATTATTTAAGATTGGAAAAAGAGTGTGAAAGACTTAGATGCGTATTCCTTGACAGAATTAGTATGCATATTTTATTATACAGATGTAGATTAAGAGTACATACATTTATTTTTAACAATAAAGATTTAATTTTTGCACTAAAATATTTTCATTTCTTTGTTCCTTGGATTATCCGACTTTTTTGTGTTCCGACCATGCTCCGGTCCCGTAGGTGACAATATGTGGGGTTCTACTGGAAGGTTTTAGTTGACATGTTGTACACCGTTTTAAAGGTCTCAAATAGTAAGAAAAAAAAATGTATAATTATTTAAATTTAAAACTTCATATTTTCAGGTTGTGTGCCTGCTAAAACTTTTTTATTTGTATTGGTTTTAATTAAATGACAATGAAAGTAGTTTGTCACAGCTCTGTATAAACAAGCTAGTGCAGCGATGCTTCAAGAACCTTTTCACATAATAATTATCTACAAATGCAAAGAAAATATGATAAGGCTTAGCTGTCTAAACAAAAAATTTATAATTATATTGGTTGTGAAAGCAAAGAAGTTTTGTCAAACAAGCAGATAGGACAGCTAAAGCAATGACTTATGAAGTGAGTTCTCCATTTTAGAGAGGGGATTTTAAAAGTTTGTTTGTGTTTTACCGATAACTGGCGCAAAATTGACCTATTTAATAAAAATACGACACACAGGTTTACATCAGCATTTGTGTCACCTGTATAATTTTAGATATTTTTTGATGGTGGCTAATATGGTGGACAACTAAGTAATAAGTTTTTAGTCTACATGACATGTCATACACTGCACTGTTTTAAAGGTCTTGGAGAGTAAATAAAGAATCTTGTAGAAATATTGCTGAAATGAGGCAGTTAAAAAAAAATATATGTGTGAGGCTCTCATGCATTAGAAGTGAAACTAAAGTTCTAGAATACATTGCTCTCTTTCATTTTTATTTTTTGACAAATTTATTATTATCAGGATTAAAGGGGTTTTAAGGAAATGGTTGTGGAAATTGGTAAATTTAATTGAAAAAATATATATATATATTGCAACGCTAAGGCAACCACTTTTATTCCAATAAAAAAAGGGCTTGTTTTGATTTGCTGGTTTTTAAATAGATAAAAACAATTAATCTGTAAAAATGTTACATTTGGACGAGTCTCGAAGCGCAAACTTCGTTACATGATTTCACTATATGAAAAAATTCACTCTACCGCCGCCAAAGAAGTTTCACTTCTATATGTTCAATTTTTAATTAATTTCATATTTTTTTTTAGATTCTGAATATTTACTAGTATATTTACCTGAAAAAAAAAAAATTCTGGTAGCCATATATTGAAATTAAATATGACCAGTGTGAGGTGAGAGCACAATTCTACGTGAGCTCTTTATTCGTTATCACTAGTTTAAACAATTTAAATGTTTTTAAACGTTTAATGACAGTCTCTCCTATTATGGGGACTATTTTGAAACAATTCAAACTGACCACTTGAAAAAAATGTAACATTCAATTTGAATCTCCCGGCTTCTTATTTTTGGCGCGTAAATGTCCATAGTCAACCTATAGATTGTGTATCTGATAGGATTATTTATTTATATTTTCTGCATCGATTTCAGATTTCGCATTTTATTAGTATAAATTTAATTATTATTAAAATTAAAGTTTTTTCTCACTCGTTTGAACTGAGAATTTACAATATTAAAGATTAAAAATATTATCTATAGCGTGTAGCTATTTATTTGTTTTGGTTATAGATCTGCTTTTATTTTTTGTCCTTCACCCAATAACCTTTTATTTCTCTATTTCCCCATATGATTTACACAGTTTCAAATATTTATTTCAAAATGAAGAATTTATGTTGTAATTTTATTTTATAATTGGAATACAAAACAAATTTAATTTGTGAAACATTTTTAAAGTCGGTTAAAAAAAGTTGTCTATCGAAATGGCCTATGCCGGTATTTCTGTCTGCCAGCCATTTTGTTATTGATTTTTATTCCGCAGTGCACGTGGTTAGTTGGTTATAAATTTCTTTAATTTCGGTATATTTGCAAAAGTGACGGTTCAGCAATTTCATTCGGGTTTTCTTCGCCACTTCCACGAACGTATATTGGGCACGGTGAGTGTGTTTTTTAAATATTTATTTTACTTTTTATTGAGTATTGTTGGGCTAGCCAATCGGGGTTCAACTACTTCGGCTGTTCCACTGAACTCCCGCAAACTCCAAGTTGAGTGATCTATTTACTCTTTATTTTAAGGTTTAATTATGTTTTATTCGGTTGACAACATTTTATTCTGACTTAGTATGAAATAGACAACATGATACCTTAGATTGCTATTTATATCGCAGTTTATTTATACCTTTGCTATAAGTAGTTGATATCGAGTTAAAAAAAAACCGAAGCCAACTTTCTCTACCAGTCGACAGTAAGTCTTCTTTTGACTTGCTTACATGTAGAATAGTTATTGTTAGATTGAGATTTCTACTTATTTATTTGTAACAATGGATTCACTAAGATGTCGCAATGGCTAGTTAAATCATTGAAATAATAAATTAAGAATCTTAAATAGTCTGTGAAGCTACAAGAACCTATTTACACTCAGGACTTCACCTTATAAATGTATGTATCTCAGATACTTAAAATTTATTGAGGGTAATTTTCAAATAATGATTAAATTTGCATTTCAAATCGTACCTTCATATTAACTATTCTCAATCAGACATACAATCTCAATCGAGAAATACTGTTTCTGATAGAGGGTAAATTGACTCTATGTCTGAAATTTCGTTACTCAAATGGACACATCCTATTTGATAAGACTTGTGTATATACACTAACACTATCAAAGTTAACTTTTTTTCCAAGGTCTTCTGTTTCTTAAATTTTTTAAATCATGTTATCATGTTACATTTTAGTTTTATATTTAAATTGATATTATTGAGATCACAACATATTAAGTTTGGACATGTCCCAAATAATATGGGGTTGAATATTTGCTGAATGAACTGTTGGTTTAAATAATTTTCTAGATTTTAGTGACAGCACTTGATCTATTACAATAATTTTGTGGAGATGAGATGATGATGTTTGATTTCCTGTGATAAATAAATATAGGTCACCGGCTGGCTTTTTTAACCTTTAATTATAATTCATTATTCTCTAGTCTAGTTTACTAATCTCATTTCTGTGTATGTCTAAGTAAAAAAAATAAACCAAGTGATGCTGTTACTTTAGCTATGAATCACTTTCCTTGGTTTGTGTTATAAAAACTTTTTGGGTTTAAAATTAATTTATGATTAAGGGTTTGTTTTTTATTGTATCTTACTTAAATTGTCACTATAACAGTGATATTCTGTTAAATTTACCTTTGATTAAAATTAATTCACTTAGGTGGTTACATCAATTTTATTTAGTTAAGATATATTTTTGTTTAGTATATGTTTGCTTGCGTTAAAATGGTTTTTTTATTGAGCATTTTACAGCTTTGGCGGGATTTTGTTAGCAATAAAGTGTAAAGTTATATGCAATTCCTCTTTTTTTAAAAATGTTACTTTTTGTTAGTTCACCTTTTAGACGAGAGCTACTTTTCTTTGCTAGTGTAAAGCTGAAGGCACTTATAACTTATAGGTATAAGTGAATTGTACGGTGCTGTTTATGCTACAGTATTGAAGTAATAAAAAAATGTTGCCTTAGAATTTTCATCAGCTGCTTCGCGTTGCTCTATTTATTTTCTGACGAAAAACAACCGTGCTGATAGACCAGGTAGAGGTCTAAATCAAAGTACAAATTTAATTAAGGTTTTGATGGCACCTTATAATTCACTTTAGCCCTTTATTATAACGGGTTATGCTTTAAGTGATAAAAGTAGAATTATGGGGCCTTATTATTCCTCAAATTGTTTTGTGGTATTAATTATAGGTTTTTTGTCCTTAAATATAAGTAACATATTATAATAAACAATATAGGGGAGACCGGGGCACAGAGGTCCTTTAGATTGTATAGTGGCCCTACTAAGCGGAAATCTGTATGATCTATTAGAGTTTGTTTGTTTCTAGTTAACTAAGTTTTAATCAATTTTTTACACACTTTTTTCGGTTGAACTGAGATACACGGTGCGGTCGAGAATCGATTGGCAGTAAGAGATATATCCCTTTGTCAAACAGTACATTTGTATGATTTATATATTTGAGTGATTATTTATGAATGATTTGTACGCAGGAGAGTTGATATCCCTTTGTCCAAATAATACATTCCATTAAGGCCTGCTCACTTTTCTAACCTCGCAGCACCGTATTCCTCAGTTTTACCCTTTTTTCAATTTTCAAGGAAAGTGATCTAATATTTACATTATGTATAATTAAATATAACATTATTTTGATACAGAATTTTTAAACAAATTAACTGTATCTGATAAACTTAGGTCTTATATTTTTAATTTAAATTGTTTTCATGTGTTTAAGTCTGTTGTGTATCTTGTCAAAAAAATGTTTTTTAGTGACATGTGGCTTGGGGCACAGAGGACCGTAAAGGTATGGGGTACACCCCATTTTGTTATTTGAATTTGTAAAGAATGGGCACATGATTCTTGCACCGGGGCTGAAGATGGCAATGACAATATTGTTTGTAGCTACTGTCAAATAAAAATTAAAATTAAAAATAATTGTAGAATTTAATTTGTTTTTCAATAAAACTTTGAGTGGTCCTATGTGCACATAGGACCAATCGACTTTTTACAGAAAAAAAAAAAAAATATGTATAATGAAATATAAGAACTGTGAGTCGGGGAACACTTAGAGAAATGTTTATTCTAATAAATACTTCTTATGTACTTAATTTTATTATATAATGGTGATGTTATCTGAACAAAAAGCTTATTAGGTCCTCTGTGCCCCGGTCTCCCCTACATCTTTTTTTCCTCTGAGAAATCCTTTTTTTTTATAGGGAATAAATCGTGATAATGCGTTCTTCATTCATAAAATTTTACGCAATATCCTGATTTATCCCCCATACAAAAGAGGATTTATCAGAAGAAAAAAGGATGTCTATTGTTTATTATTTATGTTACTTATTCTTAAGGAGAAACTACCTCTAATTTATAATACCTCAAAACAATTTGAGGAATAATTTTATATTGTGGGAAAATTGAACTTTGTATTATTTTGTTTCTGCAGTGTTAGTTTTTATTTACTTCTATTTAAATACAATGATTTTCTTAGTATAAGAGTCCATTTATAAATATAGGTATATTAATTAATTAAAACATTTAATTTCTTCTTGTGAATTATTTGATTAAATTCTAATGTTAAAAAAATTATAATAATAACCAATAATTTTATTGTATTATACATGAAACCTATTTAGGCAATTGACTTAAAATAATTGACACCAAATCATTTAATAAATACCTTGGCCTGGGGTAAAGAGGTTACTGAATTTTTGCCTAATGAAACAGTTGTTAATAAAGGTTTTAATAATGTTCATGATGACTCAGTAGATTTGTAAGACATATAAGTATTGATTTACTAACCTGGTTGTTCATGCTAAACATTGTAAATTCTTTACTTTTCTAATATATATCAGACTCATGTTGGATTCTTTTCAACTGAAAATTAGAATAATATATATTAGCAAATTATGGTCATTTAAAAGAGGGGGGAACTGTTGAATTATTGATTTCTTTGACCCACTCTATTATACTAGAACTTATTTTGTAGTTTTCTATTTTCTTTAAATACAAATATTAAAACAACGTACTTCCTGAATTTCTCTTCTTCTTGGTGGCAACAGCATGGGTTTATAGAATTGATTAGTTTTAAGTTTTTTTTTTCTTCCTTTATTATTATAATTTATTTAATATTTTTTTCACCTGCATTTTAAGAACAATCAGCTAATTTTGTGGTGATTATTTTTGCTGTCAATTAAGGCTCTACTTACTTACGAAGGGCCACGTACGAACAGCCCAGGGTGTGCCCTAACCATCATAACCTTAATGATATATGAAGTGTATTTTATCTTCTCCTCCGATTGCCTTGACAATCTCTCTATTACTGCTTATTCTCCAGTTATCTTGTTCCCTCAGATTCAATAATTCTTATTACTTTGAGTTCTGACACTCCACACAGATTTATCTTAACCTGACAAAACCCAAGCTTCATAGCCTAGCCGTTCATAACTACTGGTATGATTAGTGTTTGTATAATTTGATCTTGGTTTCCTTGGAGGGTGGTTTTGATTTGAAATGATGTATTGCCATTTAAGACTCGTCACCTGAAAACTTTCTTTTAAACCCACTAGTGTCATCCAAGTGCAGTTTCTAGGGAAACTGATTTCATAACACTATTTTTCTTGTTAACATTAGTGGGCCTATTTATAGCTATAGCTAATTCAGACAAAAAATTAGGATGCATTATTTTCCTATAGCTTTGTAGCTTCAACTAAAAAATAAAGACCGCTGTTGCATCAATACAAAGACCTGGTAATTGGTTTGTTACCTTTAAAAATCGTCCATGAAAAATAAGTGCCAAATAAATTCATATATTGCTTTTATTTAGTTATTTGTACTCTTCTAATTATTTTAAGACTCCTAAAAGTATAGAACAAATTTAATGTGCATTAGATTACTTAGTTTTAACTTTAGAAGAAAATAAAAATGCAATAAATTATTAATGCCAATAATAATACTGCTAGACCACTCCCCTTTTATTTTTTTTTATCACTTGTTGAAATTATGTTTACAGCAGTTATTCTAACAATACTTAAAATATTCCATTTTCTATTATAATTTTTTTTTTTTATTATTATTATAATAATAAATCTGTGGTCTGTCTTAAGGGATGGGATACCTTAATCATTTTTGGTCTAAAAGAACAACATAAAACATAAACATAATATTTAATGATTTAATGAGATGCTCTGAAGAACCAGTAACATAAGTTTGCAGTCGAGTTGAACCTGCTGGGGTAAAATAACACAGGCCTAAAATCACATTGAACAAGACAAAAACAAAATGAAAAAAGAGGCAATTTATTAAAAGAACTATCTTTTCTCATAGAATTGTGTTGTTAAAAAATATGTTGCTTTTGTCCTACGTCCTCCATAAGAGTTTTAAAGGAAATAATTCTAAATCTATGATGCAACAAAAAAGGGGCTGCCCTCCCTGATANTAATTACATAACG
The DNA here is from genome assembly GCA_001010745.2 of Gerris buenoi. Taxonomy (NCBI): domain Eukaryota; kingdom Metazoa; phylum Arthropoda; class Insecta; order Hemiptera; family Gerridae; genus Gerris; species Gerris buenoi. The sequence goes on from KZ651747.1 coordinate 166,043, forward strand.
GGTGTGCTAATTCATCTACAAAACCCTAATAAGTACTTGGGGCAAGTACTTCCCTGTGAGTTTTTTATTTTATGTTTTGAGATTTTTTGTCATGTTTTTATTGTTTCTTTTTTATTTTTTTGCCCCTATGGATGACAAGAAATTTAGAAGTATTGGTTATTTTGAATAGGGTTGATTTTTTAAAGTTATATAGCGATACGTTGACGAAAGGATATACTGCCTTTGACTCTCTAGGTTCTGACTGGATAGTGTGAATGGTATTGGCCAGACCTAAAGCTTGGGTCACACTTGGCCGAACTTTGGCAACAGACCTATTCACAATATTTTATTATCATTTTTGGTCTAAAAGAACAACATAAAACATAAACATAATATTTAATGATTTAATGAGATGCTCTGAAGAACCAGTAACATAAGTTTGCAGTCGAGTTGAACCTGCTGGGGTAAAATAACACAGGCCTAAAATCACATTGAACAAGACAAAAACAAAATGAAAAAAGAGGCAATTTATTAAAAGAACTATCTTTTCTCATGGAATTGTGTTGTTAAAAAATATGTTGCTTTTGTCCTACGTCCTCCATAAGAGTTTTAAAGGAAATAATTCTAAATCTATGATGCAACAAAAAAGGGGCTGCCCTCCCTGATAGTGGGAAGGGCTTACAGTCTGTCAACTCTTGTTCATCTCTTATCTGACTTGATTTATTGCACAATTGTTTTTAGGGTTTTGTAGATACTTCTCAAAACCCTTATGCCGAGGGTGATGTGTCCGTCCGTCCGTCGCTCTNGTACTTTATTGTTTAACATTATTGTTATATTACTTTATTGTTATATCGTTTATTTTGTAAAAACTTTTAATAGTTTTAGCGATCTTTAACACTTCATAGCGGTGTCGCTGTTTGTTTTACTAACAAATTGTCTTTGAAAAAAATGTTTGTCTCATTGAATAGATGAATTTATATTTTTTCCCCGACCAAAAGTTCCAAATTTTTTAACCTCTCGTTTACGCGAGCGTTGCGCGCGAACTCTTAAACGGATCACGCTGTCCAACGAACTTAGTCTGAGTATTAATTAGTAAAATGAACATGTTCACCAAATGTCATCAACATCGGTCGACATTTACTCAAGTTATCGTCTCAAATTTCATAATTCGCGGGCATACAGACAGACAGGATTGATACTTGATAAGAGGTTTGTATGGTTGTCAAAAATGTACTTAACAGTGAAATAACTTCCTTCAATATCTGGAGGGACTAACTGCTAATGTAGAAAAGATACTAAGAGTCAGCTAGAATAGTACAGAAACGTTTTGACTTGCCTTTAAATTTAGAAATTTTAACATTAATATTTTATAATATATGCGTGATGTTCAAGAACATTGGACCAATGTGTGGCCAGACGTTTTAGATGTTGGGGAAAAGAAGGCAAAACCGCTCCTTTACACCATTATTTAATATTTGGAAGGTTGGTGATTCTCTTCGACGATCCTTCCAATCCTTTCCGAACTCACTTGTTTGGCGATATTCGCCTATGGTAGACCTGCCACACTAGGAACCTTGAAAGGTATTTAGCAAATGTCGGCCAATGTGTGGTCTTGGATTAAGTGTGACAGTAGTTGTGGCTCCACCTTTACTTATTAAGACCGTCTTCTAGTTCTAGCTAGTGGAGTCAAGGAAACCTGAAAGATTTCCACCAACCTCTCTCCATTGATAGTGATAAAGCACGTTAGAGGGTTGTTCCTTTCTGGGCTAAGGTAGATGTGATGTTATCATTCGGACGTGCTCCATAAAAGTATTTTCCTCCATCTAGGTATTCTCCATATACACTCCAACTTCACATTTGGCTTCTAGGTCTTTCTTGGGTTGTCACTTGCTGTCCATCCTATTGACTCTCCTATTGTTCTCTCTCGTTCTCATTAATTTCCCTCAAGTGTTGTATATTTTTGTCATCTACTCTTCAATACCTTTCATTTGATACCCCACTCAAAATTTTAAAAAAATAATTTTTTTCGAGTGACATGAATTAGCCGCCATCTTGGATTTCCAGTAAATCAGATCGAGTTGCTAATCTTATTTTNCTGGAGGGACTAACTGCTAATGTAGAAAAGATACTAAGAGTCAGCTAGAATAGTACAGAAACGTTTTGACTTGCCTTTAAATTTAGAAATTTTAAATTTGTCAATCCATGTTTAGAGGATTTACATTATGATCGTAAGTTTTAATGTTAAGACGCTTACTGGCAGATAATAATATGTCCTTATGTTGTTACATTCTTCAAATCAGCTTAAAAAAAATTTTTAAAAAAAGTGTGAAATTATTATATTAATTGTAATTGATATTCTGCAACTAACTAATTTAGTTTATTTTCTCGTACAAATAATTTTTTCCCCTTAATCCTAAATCCAGGATGAGAAACTTATTTTTTCATTAATCGTGTACACGATCCCACTCTGACGAGCTATGCGGTGTAAAAGTCGATCTATCTTTGTACCTATTACGGTAATGCAGTGGAAAACAAGGTACATAGTTGAAATACTCGTTTCCTTTTACTTACAGATTTATCGATTTACTATTGATTATTTGTTTACACTAGTTTTTTCACTGATTTTCCTTGTTAGTGCTCTACTTACAAGCTACCAGCCAATTACAATTTTATTTCTATTTAAATTTATATCTTTACTTTCTCCCCTTATAGTTGTTGAGGATAAATAATGGTTTCAGGTATCTTAAATGTATATTTTCGATTTTTGTAATACATTGGATTGTTTCTTTTGAATTAAATGCTTATGGTTTAAACGTTAAAGGTAAATCACCTTGGCTGTTTTTTTACGTTCTAAGCTTAGAAACTTGATAGTTATAGAAGTAAAATTTCTTAATTGTGTTTGTCTGTTGGTCTTGTAAGTTGTTGGGCGTGGTTGAGAGGTTATTGTTCCTTGGTAGAAGGTTACTTGTTGCTTCATCGCTCCAGTTCAAATTCTCTCCAAACTCTTTCCTTGTCCATTGTGGTGGGTCTCATGTCGATTTTCATATTTCATAGTCATTATTCAAATTTGACAGTCTACCCAAGTCAGTGTCCTAATTAAGGATCTATTATAATTTAGATTAATATCTCTTTAAAAGATAAATATATAGGTGTCTCACTCTTTTTTCTATTATGTCGGATTTGGACGTTGCCAACCATAGCATATTTTTTCTTTTGAAATTTTTAAATGGTGAAGAGGCAATAAAGAACTGTAATTCGTTCGGTTATTTTGTTATTTATTTATTAAAAGAGGAAGGTGTGAGGAAGTGAGGTGACACATTATTAAAACTATTTTATTGTATTCGTCCTTTCAAGCAATGATGAAATTTTGATGTTGGAAAATCTGCTGAATATTATTCGATTCCCGTGAATAATTAAAATAAGTATGCATGGAATATAGAGTAGCAGGGGGGAGGGGGGGGGGAATGAAACACATCCATTTATTATGAATTGCCCTTTTGATAAACCTTGTTGTTGTCTCAAGGCAAACAATTCAAAATGCAATTTTACTCGTCATGTTCCATCGCTTTGGGTTAGAAGATTTAAATTCAGGTTAGCAAGTTCTTCTTTTTATTATTAATTAATTATATTTTTAGATATGTTTGTTTGTCACTTGCTTAAAATAATTTATGTACATACATCATACATCAATTTTTTTCTTTTTATTTATTTATTTATTTTTTTTTTTATGTGTATAATTTTAGATGATCTTGTTTTTTGTGGCTTTAGCATTTTGTAGATCCGTATCGCTTAAAGGTTAATTAGTTGCGTGACCTCACATCTCTGCATAATGTCATAAATCTCTTATTTATTAAAAGTTATTTGACCTTAAAGCTTTGTTAACACCCGCTTCCTATATTGTATGAGCTTATAGCTTAAATCTTACCGTCCTGATAGTGATATATTTATTGATAAAACCATTTATGTCTTAAACCATTTTATAAATAGTGATACTTGAGTCTTCCAATTATAATGATGGGACCAAAATTAGGGTTTCAAACTTTATAGGTTTTGCTTTTCTTTTACTGTAGCAGTATTAAACAAGCGTAGAAAAAGATTTAATTTTGAAGATCGTTAATAACAGAGTTTTGTGCAAATGTGTTTATCTATGATAATAAAATTGCCTTTCTAAATCCATTTTCAATATAAAAATTTAAAATACAATTAGTTTTCTTAAATAAAATTTACGCTTTTAAATAAGACATTTTTCAACTAATTTATTTTTTTTATACAAGGTTTTATTTAACTTGATGCGTTGTATACAGGGTGACCCAGTTTTAATGGGACAAAAAATAAATCCTGATTCTATGGCCCGAGATGAACAGAAAAAAGGTACTAAATAATAGTATTATTTAGTTTATATTGTCCAAAATAAAAACAAAACACTTCCTAAAATAAATAAAATGCAAAGTTAATCAACACTAAGAAATGTTTTGTTTACCTTTTTACTACAAATTTTAGCTACCTTCTCGAATTTTTTTAAGCATATTTCAGTGAAAGTTAAATCAAAGTATAGGTTATGTTACATCGTTTTAAAGGTAATAAAATGGGCCAGTTTTTAAGCTCTTCAAACTTCAATGATGACTATGGTATTAACAAAGTTATAGAGTTTTCAAAATAACTCAATTTTTTAAACTATACTAATTTCTCATTTTAATTGACTGTAAGTGCCTTTTAAAATGTAATGCGTGGATTATATTTTAAGCCATTTTAATGCAAATGTAGTGCTCTTTTTAACTTCTATAACTCAATAACTCCGCTCACAACAACGCAACTCTATAACTTTTTTGTTTTTGAGTTATTATACATATTATTAGAGAAAACAACAATGCATAAAAAAAATCGATTTTCCAAAAAAATCTAGAAAACTATGAAGAATCGCATAAGGCATATATACCTTTTTTCTGTTCATCTCGGGCCATAGAATCAGGATTTATTTTTTGTCCCATTAAAACTGGGTCACCCTGTATAGTATGTTCGCGTCTTGCCACTGAATTTTGAAGCAGTTATCCTCAATCTGTTGAACTTCAATTTTGCATGCACGGTTAGTTTAAATGTCAATGCATGGTATAGCTAAGTGACGTCACTCTAAATTTTCTTCTCTTAATTCTTTTAAGAGCATTTAAATAAAAGCTAGTTTTTATATATTTTTTTAATTAACATATTAAAAAATTGCTGGCACTTTAAAAATAAAAGTAAAGATAAAAAGGCACTGATAGAAAGGTGAACCTTATAAAACACTGTTCATTTTAACCCTATAAAACACATTCTCTGACTTGATAAATAATGTTATTAAGCCTATAGGAACTATTGACTTCTATTGGCTAGTATGGTAATTTTAATTTTAGGCCTCCTTATGCTCAATGGTGGATTTGTTTAAACATTAGATTATATACGAACAATTTATCTTGGCAAAAGACATAATGTTAAACTTTGGCCTATGCTGTGAAAACATTTGTAAAAAAGTAAAATAATAATCTTTAAACCATGATAATAGTTCGCTTTATCGCAATGTAGGCTGCGGTTCTTTTATTATGGCTTAAAAATCTTAATTAAGTAAAGGAAATAATTTTAGGTTAAAATAAATAAATATTTAAAGAAATATTAATTTATCATGATTAGTTTATGTTGTATCACAAACTTACTGCATATATTGAAGTATTTGTGAATTTTACACATGAAAGTACCTACAGTGGTGACGCAAATATTCGATTTTGATGAATTTTTACGTTTTAATGTCCCTTGAGTCCAATTAACAGAATTAAAATATGTTTGCTATTGGCAGACGTGTGAAATAATAACTATCAAATCAATTTAGAAAAAATTTGTTTTATAACTTTAAAAAATCTTCTAATATTTTAGGGGCTTGGTCCTTTCCCTGAAAGAAATTACATAGTACCTATTTATTTCCAAACTCCAAACTAGTATTTCTCAAAAACAATTTCGATCAAACATATATAAATTGATACATTTAATTTTTAAATGTTGAAAAAATATTTATTAATAATTCCATTTAAATATTTTACCATGCGAGTTG
>KZ651747.1:174760-196312 GCA_001010745.2 Gerris buenoi
TTTGGGTGTATTTTGATTTATTTGACCAATAAGGAAAGCGAAATTTAAAAATTTATTCATATATTCGTAATCTGCTATTCAGCAGCTTTCATTTGATACCCCACTCGAAAATTAAAAAAAATCTAAATTTTTGACTTTACCGCATTTTTTCGAATTGCGCATGCGCATATTAAATTTTTAACTTTTGTGTATATGTCCTGTGTTTGGGCCCGGAAGTTACGCCAGTGTTATAAATTTCAGCATTTTAGCTTAAATGGTTCGGGCGCTATGAGCCAAAGAGCGACGGACAGACAGACACATCACCCTCGACATAAGGGTTTTGAGAAGTATCTACAAAACCCTAAAAAGTACCAATATTTTTATGACTTCGATTGTGGATTCATCATAATAAATTATTCAAACTAATTTAGTCGTCAAACTAATATTTAACTGATTCTTTGACTAAGTAAATAGTCACCAAAAGGTTATTGATCGGTATATTGGTACACTTCAATAGCAAAAATTTAAATACTGTCCGTTTCGACTTTTGCAATAATAATTAATCAAAGTTTCGATGAGCACTTTTTAAGTTTTCTCTTTTGAGTTTAATAATCATTTAATAGTTTTTCTTGTCAGCTAATTGTTCAGTAATGCTCGTATTTGGTTTAGTTTATAGATAAGGCAGTTATTAAATTCATTGGTATTACATTTACGATTTTTTAACATAAAAAAATACCTATAGAGGATCGTTAAAAAGTTTATACGGATTATGCAATTTCTTCTTATCGGTAAAGGATAAAAACCAATTGGGTTGTTAAAAAAAAAACTGAATTATTTTATTGTTTATTGTATACAAAAATAAAAAACATACATTTATATTTTATAAAAAGAGAGAAGTCGTTCTCTATTTAACTTATATGTCGTTTATTATGTCTTATTCTGTTATTTCAAGTTTTCCATTTTAATTACTTGTTACTATTTATGATTAGTTTCTCGTGTACACAGTAGATATACATGGTCGATTTTATTGGATGTACATGCGGGCCATGACCCTTGAGCCAAAAGAGTGAATGAATGTTAAGTTAACTAGTGTTTATTTACATGTTTTATAAGTTATTATAACTAATTATTTTACAATGAGGGAAAAGACAGATACATAATATATTGTAAGATTGTAGGAATCAAACCACATCTTATCGCAACCGCAATCGTATAATAACTAAGTGTCATTATTGAAAATGTTAGATCCCTTTTAACAAAAATTAATTTATAGTTTAATTTCTCTGGCATTGTTTACATTCTTAAATCTATTAGAAAGGGCAAACCCTTTTTTTTTCTTTTCTTTTTTTCTTTTTTTTTCAGTTACAAACATAGGTTTTTCGGGGAAAATCACGTATTGGAGGATGTGGAAAGTACTAATTTTATTTGTTGTTGCCTCAACATCTCGATTATTACCTCTTAAGATAACAATATGAAACCTCGTTCTCATCCTTAAGATTCAAAAAGATACATTTCTTAAGACAAGGACGCGAAACGTTCTGCATATACTTTGACACCTCTAAAGATGAGGAAGCTAATAACGCTTACATACTTGGTACATACATGGCTAATAATATACATATCAGACTTGGTCATGGACTTAACTGGAAAACCTAGATTGTTTGATTTTTCGAGACGTGAAAGCCTTTGAATGTGATTCCAAATATGTTGGTAGAAGAATAATATACAAAATTTGTTGCTTAATCTAAAATACGACGAGGTTTTTGCTATTGACTCGGAAGGTTCTTCTAGATTTTCCGATATTATAGCATTCCACCCGAACAACAAGACTGCCCTTATTATCGACCCCACCGTCAGCCGTCAGGTATGAAAATAACGACATAGACCAAGCCAACAAAGTACATGAGGAAAAGAAGATCATCTATGAGAAGTGCATCGAGTTTTGTAGAGATAGGTTTCGAGCTTCTCATGGTGATAGAGATTATCAAGTTCATGGATTGTGGTTTGGAACAAGAGGGACTATACCAGCTAGCACTAAAAACTTCTTTGACGAGATCGGTACGGACCAGAATTTTTTAAGACTACTGTCAGAAAATATCATTTTAGACTCATTAGGTATCCTTAACCACCATATATATTCTTGATTGTTATGTTTTATTATTATCTTTGTTAATTTTTAGTATTATGATTTAATGAATTTCTTGTTATATCATTATATCATTGACTAACTTATTTTTATTGTATTAGTGAATTACCTTAGATTTGACTTTAAACTTAATGATTTATAATTTAGCTTATTATTAATTTAAAATGTTGTCATTAGATTGATAAGTACGCTGTNGGTTTTAAATGTTTAAGAGTTATTCAGATTTTTTTATAACATCTTTTTTACGATTTAAAGCGAGTTATTCGCATACACCATAAAATATACGCACAAACCATAAAATATTTGGAGAATTCTATTGTCGACATAAAAAAGCATAACTGCTACTGTTAAAATTTTAGAGGGTGAACCTACATTTCAACCTGTTTTAGCATTGAATAATTGTCTGCATTAACGTTCCCTTTTGACAAATTCCTTTTTGACATACGGTAGAAGTTTGAAGGTTACATTTTTCTCTACTTACGGTTCTATTATTTATTTATTTTTTTTTTTAAATAATTTTATTTTGATTAAAACAATGTAATTTTACTACGTTTTTTTTTTAGCTTGCTTTCTTGTTTGTTTGTTTGTTTCTCCAGTACAAATCTTGCTATCGATTTTTATCTAACTTCCCATATAGCTAGGCATTTGAAACTTAGAAGAATATCTCAGAACACGATGTCAATGCATTATTATAATACCTTTAGCCATCTTTTAGCAGAATTTAATTCGTTTTCAGCAAATTTTGCTGAATAGAAAGTTATTGAAGTTTTTTATTTGTTTTGACATGACCCATATTTACGATCTTTATTTTGACGGGTTTAAAATGTATGATTTGCTTCCGAGCTTACCGAAGGTAACGGAAGCTGTGTGATAGTTCTTAAGAACGAAAAATATTTAGATCTCCGATTTCAAAAATTCCAAGACAGAAGTCCGTTTCAGACATCAGGGATCATTTTTGGTTCTGTCTCTGTCTGTCGTTCAATTTTTGCGAACCGCCATATCCTAAAACTACACGTCCAATTTTAATGAAATTTGGGTGGTAGGTCATAATTAGCTCATTATTGGTCACATATAAGTTTCAACCTTCTGCGCCTATTTGTTCCTCTTTCACATGCCCACAAACATAAATTTATTTACACCTATAGCTTCAAAAGTACATTTCAGATTAAACCACAGATAGCCCCAGGAGGGCGATTCTGTAACTTTGAAACCTCCCTTTTCATGTTGATATATATCAAAAAGTTGTTATGAAGATGCGCGCGCAACCTGTCAAGTGAATCTGTAACTTTCGTATGTTGTTATATAAGGAGAAATTGATATATAAGGATTGATAAATAGCAACTCGAAATTGTTGTTGATATAATTCGTCAGGTTATGTTGTTATATATCAAATGCTAAAAACCAAAACAAAGTGACGCCATTATTGATGTTTTCATTCACTTTTTTTGTTTTCTGACGGAAATAACTATTTTTTTTTTCGACAAACGTTGTTAAAATTAAACACCTCCTCTAAATTGTAAAGTTTATAGATAAAAGAAATTAATTTTATTTTATTAAATGATCTTATCTTATTAAATTATATCATTTTATTAAACGATTTTAAAGATTAAAGAAATAAAAATCAACTGGTTTTTTATTTTTACTTTTATACACCTATANAAAAGAAAAATCAGAAACTAAAGAAAAAGGAACCTTCTAGGAAAAGAAAAATCAGAAACTAAAGAAAAAGGAACCTTCTAGGAAAAGAAAAATCAGAAACTAAAGAAAAAGGAACCTTCTAGGAAAAGAAAAATCAGAAACTAAAGAAAAAGGAACCTTCTAGGAAAAGAAAAATCAGAAACTAAAGAAAAAGGAACCTTCTAGGAAAAGAAAAATCAGAAACTAAAGAAAAAGGAACCTTCTAGGAAAAGAAAAATCAGAAACTAAAGAAAAAGGAACCTTCTAGGAAAAGAAAAATCAGAAACTAAAGAAAAAGGAACCTTCTAGGAAAAGAAAAATCAGAAACTAAAGAAAAAGGAACCTTCTAGGAAAAGAAAAATCAGAAACTAAAGAAAAAGGAACCTTCTAGGAAAAGAAAAATCAGAAACTAAAGAAAAAGGAACCTTCTAGGAAAAGAAAAATCAGAAACTAAAGAAAAAGGAACCTTCTAGGAAAAGAAAAATCAGAAACTAAAGAAAAAGGAACCTTCTAGGAAAAGAAAAATCAGAAACTAAAGAAAAAGGAACCTTCTAGGAAAAGAAAAATCAGAAACTAAAGAAAAAGGAACCTTCTAGGAAAAGAAAAATCAGAAACTAAAGAAAAAGGAACCTTCTAGGAAAAGAAAAATCAGAAACTAAAGAAAAAGGAACCTTCTAGGAAAAGAAAAATCAGAAACTAAAGAAAAAGGAACCTTCTAGGAAAAGAAAAATCAGAAACTAAAGAAAAAGGAACCTTCTAGGAAAAGAAAAATCAGAAACTAAAGAAAAAGGAACCTTCTAGGAAAAGAAAAATCAGAAACTAAAGAAAAAGGAACCTTCTAGGAAAAGAAAAATCAGAAACTAAAGAAAAAGGAACCTTCTAGGAAAAGAAAAATCAGAAACTAAAGAAAAAGGAACCTTCTAGGAAAAGAAAAATCAGAAACTAAAGAAAAAGGAACCTTCTAGGAAAAGAAAAATCAGAAACTAAAGAAAAAGGAACCTTCTAGGAAAAGAAAAATCAGAAACTAAAGAAAAAGGAACCTTCTAGGAAAAGAAAAATCAGAAACTAAAGAAAAAGGAACCTTCTAGGAAAAGAAAAATCAGAAACTAAAGAAAAAGGAACCTTCTAGGAAAAGAAAAATCAGAAACTAAAGAAAAAGGAACCTTCTAGGAAAAGAAAAATCAGAAACTAAAGAAAAAGGAACCTTCTAGGAAAAGAAAAATCAGAAACTAAAGAAAAAGGAACCTTCTAGGAAAAGAAAAATCAGAAACTAAAGAAAAAGGAACCTTCTAGGAAAAGAAAAATCAGAAACTAAAGAAAAAGGAACCTTCTAGGAAAAGAAAAATCAGAAACTAAAGAAAAAGGAACCTTCTAGGAAAAGAAAAATCAGAAACTAAAGAAAAAGGAACCTTCTAGGAAAAGAAAAATCAGAAACTAAAGAAAAAGGAACCTTCTAGGAAAAGAAAAATCAGAAACTAAAGAAAAAGGAACCTTCTAGGAAAAGAAAAATCAGAAACTAAAGAAAAAGGAACCTTCTAGGAAAAGAAAAATCAGAAACTAAAGAAAAAGGAACCTTCTAGGAAAAGAAAAATCAGAAACTAAAGAAAAAGGAACCTTCTAGGAAAAGAAAAATCAGAAACTAAAGAAAAAGGAACCTTCTAGGAAAAGAAAAATCAGAAACTAAAGAAAAAGGAACCTTCTAGGAAAAGAAAAATCAGAAACTAAAGAAAAAGGAACCTTCTAGGAAAAGAAAAATCAGAAACTAAAGAAAAAGGAACCTTCTAGGAAAAGAAAAATCAGAAACTAAAGAAAAAGGAACCTTCTAGGAAAAGAAAAATCAGAAACTAAAGAAAAAGGAACCTTCTAGGAAAAGAAAAATCAGAAACTAAAGAAAAAGGAACCTTCTAGGAAAAGAAAAATCAGAAACTAAAGAAAAAGGAACCTTCTAGGAAAAGAAAAATCAGAAACTAAAGAAAAAGGAACCTTCTAGGAAAAGAAAAATCAGAAACTAAAGAAAAAGGAACCTTCTAGGAAAAGAAAAATCAGAAACTAAAGAAAAAGGAACCTTCTAGGAAAAGAAAAATCAGAAACTAAAGAAAAAGGAACCTTCTAGGAAAAGAAAAATCAGAAACTAAAGAAAAAGGAACCTTCTAGGAAAAGAAAAATCAGAAACTAAAGAAAAAGGAACCTTCTAGGAAAAGAAAAATCAGAAACTAAAGAAAAAGGAACCTTCTAGGAAAAGAAAAATCAGAAACTAAAGAAAAAGGAACCTTCTAGGAAAAGAAAAATCAGAAACTAAAGAAAAAGGAACCTTCTAGGAAAAGAAAAATCAGAAACTAAAGAAAAAGGAACCTTCTAGGAAAAGAAAAATCAGAAACTAAAGAAAAAGGAACCTTCTAGGAAAAGAAAAATCAGAAACTAAAGAAAAAGGAACCTTCTAGGAAAAGAAAAATCAGAAACTAAAGAAAAAGGAACCTTCTAGGAAAAGAAAAATCAGAAACTAAAGAAAAAGGAACCTTCTAGGAAAAGAAAAATCAGAAACTAAAGAAAAAGGAACCTTCTAGGAAAAGAAAAATCAGAAACTAAAGAAAAAGGAACCTTCTAGGAAAAGAAAAATCAGAAACTAAAGAAAAAGGAACCTTCTAGGAAAAGAAAAATCAGAAACTAAAGAAAAAGGAACCTTCTAGGAAAAGAAAAATCAGAAACTAAAGAAAAAGGAACCTTCTAGGAAAAGAAAAATCAGAAACTAAAGAAAAAGGAACCTTCTAGGAAAAGAAAAATCAGAAACTAAAGAAAAAGGAACCTTCTAGGAAAAGAAAAATCAGAAACTAAAGAAAAAGGAACCTTCTAGGAAAAGAAAAATCAGAAACTAAAGAAAAAGGAACCTTCTAGGAAAAGAAAAATCAGAAACTAAAGAAAAAGGAACCTTCTAGGAAAAGAAAAATCAGAAACTAAAGAAAAAGGAACCTTCTAGGAAAAGAAAAATCAGAAACTAAAGAAAAAGGAACCTTCTAGGAAAAGAAAAATCAGAAACTAAAGAAAAAGGAACCTTCTAGGAAAAGAAAAATCAGAAACTAAAGAAAAAGGAACCTTCTAGGAAAAGAAAAATCAGAAACTAAAGAAAAAGGAACCTTCTAGGAAAAGAAAAATCAGAAACTAAAGAAAAAGGAACCTTCTAGGAAAAGAAAAATCAGAAACTAAAGAAAAAGGAACCTTCTAGGAAAAGAAAAATCAGAAACTAAAGAAAAAGGAACCTTCTAGGAAAAGAAAAATCAGAAACTAAAGAAAAAGGAACCTTCTAGGAAAAGAAAAATCAGAAACTAAAGAAAAAGGAACCTTCTAGGAAAAGAAAAATCAGAAACTAAAGAAAAAGGAACCTTCTAGGAAAAGAAAAATCAGAAACTAAAGAAAAAGGAACCTTCTAGGAAAAGAAAAATCAGAAACTAAAGAAAAAGGAACCTTCTAGGAAAAGAAAAATCAGAAACTAAAGAAAAAGGAACCTTCTAGGAAAAGAAAAATCAGAAACTAAAGAAAAAGGAACCTTCTAGGAAAAGAAAAATCAGAAACTAAAGAAAAAGGAACCTTCTAGGAAAAGAAAAATCAGAAACTAAAGAAAAAGGAACCTTCTAGGAAAAGAAAAATCAGAAACTAAAGAAAAAGGAACCTTCTAGGAAAAGAAAAATCAGAAACTAAAGAAAAAGGAACCTTCTAGGAAAAGAAAAATCAGAAACTAAAGAAAAAGGAACCTTCTAGGAAAAGAAAAATCAGAAACTAAAGAAAAAGGAACCTTCTAGGAAAAGAAAAATCAGAAACTAAAGAAAAAGGAACCTTCTAGGAAAAGAAAAATCAGAAACTGAGATTTTAACGAAATTATCCGTGTTTTGGGTGTATTTTGAGTGGTTTTTGGCTGGATGACAATAGGTCTATCTGTCTATGTCACGCATAATTCCCACAGTTTTTAAGCTAGAGAGTTCAAACTTGGTACTAAAATCAGTCCTTACACGTGTTTTTTGTGCTGCCCGGAAAATCAACATTTTCCGCCGCATTATTAAATTGATGGTTTTTGAATTTATTTACTGTTATCTGCTAGATTGAATTTTTTTTCGTGCTTACCGAAGGTTACGGATGTGATTGTTGTGAAGAAGAAACATTTTTATGTCTCAAATTTTAAAAATTCCATGTAAAAAAAATAATAAAACTCCGTTTCAGACATCTGGGAACATTTTTGGTTTCATGTGTCGATCCATGTGTCGGACCAACATATGTTAAAATTAGTGGTTCGATTCTAATAAAATTTGGATATCAGGTCATATTTAGTCTATTGTTGGTTCCATTTTAAGTTTTTACCTGCTGCGCCTATTTGTTTTTCTTCCAAATGCACACCAACAAACGTTTATTTGTAGGTACCTGCATCTTCAAAAGTACTCATCTGATTTTTATGAAATTTAGATGGTGTGTTGAAAGTAGTCTGTAGATTGCTCCAAATTAATATTAACCGTTTGCGCGCTTTAAATATTACTAACTTAATATTTAAATTCATTTAAAAAATGAAAACAATTTTGCCACACTAATTGGCTGACAATTTTAAAATTTAAATTTTTGTCAAACGTAATCCTTTAATTGTTTTTATCTTGTCTCATTTTGTCGTTCTATTCTCTCATAATGAAAATAATTATTATTTTGTGAATTCTTGTAAATTATACGAGCAATTAGTATATTAAAATTTTAGTTAAATTATATTTGCAAGCCTGCATAAAAATCGTTTAACCATTTCAAACAAGTATTCAAATTTCATTATTTGTACAAGTATTAATGCTTGCTTTGAACTTTAAAAGAGCCATGTCCTAGAATTAATAGTTATGATAATAATAATGAAATAAATTGCTCTAAATTGGTGGTATTTTAGTTAGACCAGCGGTCAAGGAGGTTTGGTTCTTTTACTTTATTGGGTCCTTGGTTTATTTTACTCTTTCACTACGGTTCCATTTTTTCCGAGGGTAACTTCTCATTAATCTTAAGTTAGCTAGTAACTAGCAATTTATTCACCGGCGGCGTTCAAGTAAAGACTTGAATTTAAGTTTTATATACATATACCCCCAATTATACTGTTGAAGATTGACAGTAAAGTGACAAAATGCCAAGTTAATTATTATTAATAAATAGAAAAATAGTTTTTTTGATTTTGAAGTGGAAAAATATAGAGCTTACAAAAAATCGAACACTTTCTTAATTCTTTACTCATTCTCTAAAGAATCTAAACATATACCCTTTCACTTAGATGTAATGGGATGGTACTTAAATGCAGTTATCTAAATCTCCTTTTCTTTATCATTTTTACTGATAGTCGATAAGGCTTTCGATTTTAATGAAGTAATGATTTTAACAATTTAGAAAGAATTTTAATCTAATAAATAACCATACTACTTGTTTTAATTCATTTCGAAGAATACGGTAACTTATATTATAACTAGAGTTCGGATTTTGCATATTTGCATATTTTTTTTTTATTGCCCCAATTGATTTTTCTTTACGAATTATGATGTTTAGAATGCACCAGGCCACTTTAAATTCAAATTTAAAATTGCATATTTTGCATATTTCGGGCATTATTGCATATAATTGCATATTTCCGGCATACCTGCATTTTATTGAATATTTTCGCATAAATATTCTACTTTTTGAGAGAAATTTCCACTGAGGTCCATATTATCTATCATGTTTCAAGTAAAACATATATTATCTAGGTACCAAAACCCTTTTGAGGATTAGAAGTCATTCACTATGTAACGGTGCATAGCTTCTGCCAGGACAGGGGGTTTACCCGTCACTACTGGTTGATACCCTTTTCTTGTTTTTCGACTTAATCCTGGACAAACCTACCGCTGACCGATTTATATATAGAGTGCAGCCCTTATTACCGGATTAAAATAACTTGCGTTAACCAAATGCACAACACGTGCATTAGAGTATTACATTAAGGTAAGAGGGCTTAGTAGATTCGGCAATTTAGACCATCCCAAAAGCAAAAAATGCCCTTAATTCAGAGATTGGCATTTATTGAAGCTTATTTTAGGAACCTTCCAAATATAATTGGAAAACTGGGTCCGATTAGGGGAAGACTTAGACAAAAAATGGACGTAGTTCTCCACCGTAATCTGGGCTGGACCACTGTGGAGAACGTCAGCCGCATCCTGGAAGGGGCGGAGGGTAGAGACGAAATAGAAGCTGACGTCTCTGCCCTAAAATATATTCCAGTAGTGTCTTGCGACATTGTATTGAGAGAACGTTTTCACTTTAAAAATGGTTCTTTCCGACCGCAGACGAAATTTTAAGATTAAAAATTTAGAGGAAGTCTTAGTAGTTCAGACAAATTTTCTTACTGCTTCCTAAATTTAAGTAATTTATTAAAAATGGATTGTAAAATAATGGTAAACTTTCATTGTTTTTAAAATATATTATACAAAATAAATATATTATCAATTGTAGAGAAGAGTGTACCCTGATGTAATTCTTAGTAAATTTGGTAGATCCTTTAAGGGTAAGCGAAGGAAGAAGAAAAAACTACTTCATTTTTAAATTTGGCGACGTTTCGGCTTTCCCAGCCATCATCAAGCCTAAAAAAACAATAATTTATTGTAAGCATGACATTATGTTACATTGTGCCTCATTTTAGAAGTTGAGTGTGAATAGCAGTGATACGACAAAATTGAATGACAGTACGTTTGATGTTCCAGAATACATTATTGTCAATTTGGTCATTCAAAAAGGTTTTGAAAGTGTCGTCTAACTCTTTCATAAGAGAGGCTTCATAATGAGAATGTAACATAATGTCATGCTAACAATAAATTATTGGTTTTTTAGGCTTGATGATGGCTGGGAAAGCCGAAACGTCGCCAAATTTGAAAATGAAGTAGTTTTTTCTTCTTCCTTCGCTTACCCTTAAAGGATCTACCAAATTTACTAAGAATTACATCAGGGTACANATCTGCTATCATGCTAACTAGTGTATGTTACGGTTTTAGGATTCTGACGTTGGTGAACAACTAGTTCCCTGATTCTTTTGTATACCCGACTCGTTTTTTAACTCTTTAGCTTAAGGGCTAATCAGATGTTTATAGGTAATATTTAAATTATACATAATTCACACTCAACTTCTAAAATGAGGCACAATGTAACATAATGTCATGCTTACAATAAATTATTGTTTTTTTAGGCTTAATGATGGCTGGGAAAGCCGAAACGTCGCCAAATTTAAAAATGAAGTAGTTTTTTCTTCTTCCTTCGCTTACCCTTAAAGGATCTACCAAATTTACTAATAAATATATTATATAAAATAAAAGCATTTTAAAGTGCATATATTAGGAATAAGAGCATATATTTGAGTTAAGTGCATATTGGAGTGCATATATTTGGGATAAGTGCATATTTGAGTGCATATATTCGGGATAAGTGCATATTTTAGTGCATATATTGATGGGATAAGTTGCATATCTTATTTGCATATTTCGCAATTTTCATATGCATATATTGAGGTTTTTAAGTGCATATCGATCCGAACTCTAATTATAACGTTATATTTGTTCCCAAGTATCATAATATATTAAAAGCGCAGCGCCTATTTTCAGTTTTTTTTTTTTTTTTTTTTTTTTTTTACGATCTGCCATGATAACGTTATAATAGAACGGAAAAAGATCATTCGTTTTAACCATGTATCATTAATTGTTATTTCATTAATTGTTTACTTTTAATTGTTAGTTGTTATTTGCGAGTTAATACTATCGTTAATCAAGCCTCTTTGGCATTCCTTCGTAATTAAACATTTAAAATAATTTGTAGGGTAGAGGATGCATATTGGATTCCTTCCAATAGGAAGGCTTAAGACGCTTTTTCTAAAACTGGTTCTTTAAGATAACCAGTCGGGTTCTAATGATTTCAACTTAAAAAAGTACCCTTCTTTTATTGTTGTCTTTGATAAAGAGAGTTGTTTTTTTTAAGTTCTTTTTACAATTTACTGTGTATTTTACGAGAATTTTCTGAACTTCTCAAGAAAGGTAATAAGGAAAACATAAACAATTACAGACCTATCAGCCTTACACCTGCTATATACAAAATCTTCACAAAAATACTGCAAAAAAGAATAATAAATCTCATTTATGAGAACCACTCACTTAACCAAGCAGAGTTTAGACCAGGATTTTCTACAATAGACCACCTTCAAACTTTGGGACAACTTATAGAAAAAAGTAGAGAATATAGTATAAAGCTATATATTTGCTTCATAGATTTCTACAAAGCATTCGACTCCGTTGAGCATAACGACATCTGGCTGTCACTTAAAGAGATGGGAATCAGTAGTACATATGTAAGAGTCATTCAACAAATATATGCAAACTCCAAAGCATATATCGCACTAGAGAAAAATGGACAGAAATTCAAGGTAAATAGAGGAATGAGGCAAGGTTGCCCTCTCTCTCCAATTTTGTTTAATTGTGTATTAGAGTCAGTGTTTAAACATCTAGATTGGGGTAAAAAAGGTTTAAACATACAAGGGAACTTCCTCAACAATCTTAGGTTCGCAGATGACATAGTTTTATTTGCAGAAAATCCTGATCAACTAGAAGAAATGGTCAACGACTTAAGTACTCATTGTCAGAGGGTCGGACTGAGCATTAATTGGGAAAAAACTAAAATACTCACAAACTCATCAAAACCTCTTATTAAGTGTGGAGATACTAGAATTACATATGAAGAGGAATACATATACCTAGGACAACGTATATCCCTTGCTGATAACTGCGGCCAAGAAGAAATAAACAGAAGGATAAAAATAGGTTGGCAAAAATATTGGTCACTTAAAAAAGTTTTTAAAGCGAATCTGTCCAATGATATCAAAATTAAAGTGTTAGAAAGCTGTGTGTTCCCTTCAGTACTGTACGGATGCCAAACATGGAAGCTCACAGCTCAACAGAGCAAAAATCCGCGGCTTGAGCCGTATCTTGTTGTTGCTTCAAGTTAACATCAAAAATTCCGCGGCTTGAGCCGTATCTTGTTGTTGCTTCAAGTTAACATCACGATGCACGATGTATCACTCCCCTGAAGATGCTTCTAGCAGTGGAAGCGAAACGTTGGACTTCAACCCCTTCTTGACGCAGATTTCTCCGAAAACCCAAGCTATGTATTACAACAGAATGTTATTCTAGCCTGCATCTTTTTCAGGTTAACTGTTTGACAAGACAAAATATGAAGGGGTTCAATTTCAGGTCGATTTACTATAATTATTATACTATTATTACTACTTCTGTATAAACCGGTAATACGACAATAAAACAATAGATACCATTAAGTTTAGTTGTGGGAGTTTTTATTATTTCTCGAGTTCTTTATTTTAAAGAACCCCTTGATAAATATTGTTGTCTCTCTTCCTAAAATAGTCTAATTCTAGTACTCATTATTTCTTTTTCTATTATTAGTTTTATTGCGTACTACTTTAAGATTCAGGGTGTGCGACTGTGCATTAGAGGGTTTTTGAGGGAATTAAGCTTATTGAATATATAAAGATCGTATTGATTGCAACATGAAAGAAAATGTGTAAATTTATTTAAGCATAATAAAGTGTCTGGCTTCGCTAGAATTTAATGTATATTCTATTTTTATGTCAATTATTGTGTATAGATCGTGAGATTACATACGGGATTACTAAAAAGACTAAAATTCCTTCATTTTTTGTCTGGCTTCGTTAGCTTTAAGCTAACGAGGTGCTTTAATAGGTGTACCTACAACATTAATAGTAGATTATGATTGTCAAATTCGCAAGTCCTTTACAGGAGGTGTGTTAATTTGACCTGCGAATTTCTAAAAATGTAGACAAATCATCATAAATATAATCATCCCTGACATAATCGTTATTTTTGGATTTAGCATACGAAAACGTATCTACGAAACTAATTATAATGCTATCATAAATATGTATATACATACTTAAATTAAACTTATATAGTAATAAACTAATCATTTTTATAAAAAAAATTTAACCAAAAATAGTGTAATTTAACTTTTGAATGCGGAAGGTTTTTTATTTGGTTACTGTTACCTCCGGCCTCTATTTTTATGAATTTTTAACTTTGAATTGTTATTAGTTTTATAAATTAGTGAGACAATGTTTGAAGTTATCAGTGAGAATAATTTAATGTTCTGACTGACTAAACATAAACTTTTTACTTGATAATTTAAACCTGACTTTTTATATAGAAGATTTATATAAACCTCATGATAGGTAATAGGAGTTCATGTTATTATTTTTATATGGAAGAACTTAATGTAAATTAGATAAACATGTGAAAATTATTAGCACATATGTAATGATGATTTTCTATGTTTTTAGGCATGAATATATGTTGAAATATATGTGATAAAATTATTTTTAAATTACATTTAAACGACCCACATGTAACAGAAGATTTATATAAAAGGGACACATAGAACAAATATTATCTACGAAATATGTTATCTGACTCCATCCACCTAAAAAAAAAAAAAAAAAACCGCTCATGTTAAGAAGTACCTATAGAAATTTTAAACACTTTATTACCAAAAGTGTATTTTCATCATAATAATGTTTTGAGCAATTGAATTAGTCCAAGGATATGAAATGATTGTAGTATATCAATTATAATATCTCAAGTGCTGTGTCAACATTATTTGATAATGACGTTTGGATCTTTTCCTTGAGTTTATAATTTAAATGAAAACCACTTTCAAAATTAAAATATCCCCCACCACATAATTAATTCAGTATACCGGCGATAGCGGCACCACCTAGAGTTAAGAGACATTTATTTAGCTATAGCAGGTTAATATTTCGAACATTTTTAGTTAACCTTTATTACCTTCCTGAAATTGTTGTGTTGTGGTTGCTTTTAAACTATATTATACATTCTTATCTTATCATGTTATATTTTTTAATCATTGAACATGATATCTAAATTAACCACAGTTTATCGAGTTTGAGGTTTGTTATAAAATGTGTTGACTTTCTTATTTCTCCACTTCCTTTCTTTCAATAATAAACTTTAACTAACTCACGTGATACTTATGACTTCGTCGACAATTGTTTTAGAGTGGATAATTGTATGCACAATTTATTTTATTCTAGATGTTAGTTGTGAAAATGAGAGAGACGATTCATTAATCAACTCACTGACTTTGTTTGCTTATTTAGTAAAATTGCCTTATGTAATCACAATAATTTTCCAAATTTATATGTTTCAAAGAAACGCTTAGTATGATTACTTCTGCGTTTATTGCATTTTAGTCATCACAGATAATATTCAGGTTCGCTGATCGATAACTCCGATGTAAAATACATTAATATGAAGCTCAATTTTTAAGCTCCAGCTGTCTAGCATATACCAAAAATTTAGGTTACTTTTGTTAATGTATTTCGGAAATTGATTAAAGAGTTTATTATTTTTGACTGCCCAAACTAGTAGTGAGAATTTATGGATAGGTTTACATTTTAGTTTTCACTCCATTACCCTTCGTAAAATTGTCAATGCTCTTACCTATAATATATGCAACTGTATTATCCTCAATAACCTAGAAGTTCTCGTTTTCTAAATCTTTGCATCCCCTCTATATAAATCTTTTCTTCCAAAGTAACCAATTATCTTATGCATTCCTGGTAATCCCCTAGAAATTGTCTTAAGATAAAATGGCCCAACACTTTCTTTAAGATGATTAAATACTAAAATTAGAAATAAAGCTAACAATCATATGACAGGAGTTCCCATTAGAGAATGAATGGCTTCTTTCTTCCTTATCAGTGACTGTTATCGGTATTTTTAGATTCCGTAGGTACAAACGATGACCTTTATACATTTCTGCACTTTTCTGTATATCTGTTTGTTACGCAACTGATCTACAAAAGTACCCAAAATTTCAGTTATGTTTATGAATTAACATAATCACAAAAAATTATAGGGATGCCCTAAAGATTATCCCAAAAAACTAGGGTTGTTAAAGGGATTGACATTTCTTTATCAGAAATGCGTCATGTGAAAGAAATGAAATAGGAGGACGACCTGAGTTCAAGTATACATATATATATATATATAATGTTTAGTTTTTTATACCAATTCATCTTTGTGTATTCTTGAAAATTGCTTTTTTTTATCCCCCCCCCTCATATTTGTTTGAGCAAAATTTTACCCCCACTAAAGTCTTAAACTTTTATTATATTTTGAACAGATAGGGTTCAATACATTATTTCGTTTAAATATATAAATGCTTACAAAGATGTTGGTTTCAAGTCGTTTTAATAAATACATAGTTTTAAAAATTATAGCTAAAACAAACTTTTCAATGACGACCATCTTGATTTTTAGGGTTTCGAGGTCGTCTTAGAAACCCTTATGCTTTTGGAAGTGCGTCCGTCCGTCGCATCTTGTATTATATCTCCCAACCTACTGACGCTATAGACTTGAAATTTGGTATATAAGTTAAACTTTTTTGCCCAAAAACAGAAAACCTATTGCGAACTTTTACACTCCAAATTTCTGCAATCTGCGTTCAATTGCGATCACCGCGCAATATTTTACATTTTTTGTAATTTTCAAGAGTATCATTTCAAAGGTATTGAAATGTAGATTACGAATACGTATCGCATTTTTAAAATGGCGGCCATTTTACCCTCCAAAAATTTCAAAAAACCCTAAATTTACCCCCCCCCCCTGCACTACCCCATTAGAATAGGTCCAAAAATAAGGCAAAAAACATAAATATAAATCTCTGTAGTCCAATAAAATTTCCGGACTTGATTTAAAAAAAGTGAAATTTTAGCATTTTTAGGGGGCCGTAAGTATGGGGCCCCAAAAGTTTTGTGATTTGAAAAGTCGAAGTTGGGTATCATTGTAAAGGTATTGAAATTTAGTTTACCAAAATATATCGTGTTTTCAAAATGGCGGCCATTTTACCCCCCTAAAAATTAAAACAAAACGCAAAAAAAAATGTCCTCCCCTCCGCTAGCCTAATAGGACCGGTCCTAAAAATAAGGCAAAGACACAAAAATATGCGTTTTTGTAGTCCAATGATATTTCCGGGAGTTGAAATAAAAAAGTCAATTTTTAAAAATTTAAGGGGGGCGTAACTAGGGTGCCTTAAAATTTTTGTCATTTAAAAAATCGAAGTTGGGTATCATTTTATTAAAGGTATTGAAATTTGGTTCACAAAAACATTTCGTGTTTCCAAAAAAGCGGTTATAATTACCCCCCAAAAAATTAATACAATACGCAACAAAAATGTCCCCCCCTACACTACCCCATTAGAATAGGTCCAAAAATAAGGCAAACGTTCATATATATTAATCTTGTGATCCAATAATATTTCCGGGAGTTGATATAAAAAAAAACAATTTTAGAAATTTTAGGGGGCCGTAACTAGGGGCACCCAAAATTTTTGTCATTTGAAAAATCGAAGTTGGGTATCATTTTAAATGTATTGTAATTTGGTTCACAAAAACATATCGTGTTTCCAAAATGGCGGCCATTGTACCCCTAAAAGTATTAAATAAGCGCATACCGAAGATAGTAAAGAATAATAATATATGCTCACCTTGATTTTTAAAAGTGAACAATAGATATTTTTGTTTAAAAAATATATAATAATAATAATAATTAATTCTTATGACCGAAGAAACCATTTTAGTGTCTTGCTGGCAAGTACTTGACGGGATTTTTTGTCTTATTACGAGCACTTATATCTTAAATAGATCTCTTCTGATTTTGAGAAATTCGGATGTCAAAATTTGCCCACAGGTGGTCCCTTATTAGTGTTTACTGTCTTTGCCAATTTAATTTTGAATAAAAAAGAATGATACCCCACTGGGGATCGAAACAGATCCTAATATTATGTGACTATTCGTCCAATAATAGGACGGTAGTAAGCTGTGTGCCACACAAATTGGCAGACTATTTTAAATATATTTTATTTCTGTATTAAAAAGTTACTTAACAAATAATGTTAATTTTATTATTGTTAATTATAATTAGTTGGGGGTAAAAGAAAAGGCTAAAGTAAGTACCAAGATTTTATAAAAGAAATGCAAGTTTTTGTCTTAAATCCTAGAACTTACCCTTATTTAAAATCCAACTATTTGTTACTAAAGCTTTTTTTAGGCTCCTTTAAAATAAGCTCTCAGCTGTGAATTTAATTTGTTTTAATCAATATGTGATAAGACAGTGTTTTCTGTGAAAAACTTTTATAAAAGTTTATAGATTTATAAAAATTATTAATTACTTAATCGTAGAATACTTTGTCGTAAGTATCCTTGTTAGACGATGACGTTATGTAATCTAACGTAAAGCATAGTTTTAAAGCAATTAAATAATATCTTAATTTTTTGTAAATTACTATTTATTTATATGTAAAACTTTATACCATTTCTGTCCCATAAGAGAATTCAATTTATTTATCATCAAATTATTTAGCTTATCATTTAGAGATAAGGAGTTATTTTCTTCTTTCTATGGATACATTCTCTTGTTTATATAACCTCTTTTTATATTCGTTTTAATACACGCTTTGTCATATTACTATTAAACTTTTAATTGCTCCTGTTTACAGCATTTTAAAATAATGATTGCATAATTTGTACAAAAATTTAGCTTTATTGTTAACACCTTAATAGGATATATATAACTGAATTACTCTTAGCTAAAAGACCTTGTTACGAAGGAGAAGGCCATTTTCGATTGTTGAATGCCTTCTATTAAATGCTTCACAATTAAAATAATTATATGCATACTTGTAATTAAGTGCGTGATATGAAAAAATAATTACTTAAATATTACATGAAATAAACTATGTAGAAGTATACTTATTATAATACGTAAGTATAAATAATAATAATACTTAAAAAGCTTTAATTTCTATTCTAACATTTTGTGAATGTTTGCTATCATTACATATATTTTAACTTATCTCGAAGCTAGGTAATTAGTAAGTAATAGTAAATATATGTAAACCCGTACCTATATCATAGATAAAGAGTAATTAAATTAAAACAATTCGGACACGGGGTGTCGCGTCGACTAAATTCATGTATAAAAATAATGTACCCATTTGAAAAATTAAACGCTTAATTAACGCTTTTGAACTATTTAATTTATTTTTATCGGACTTGTTACATTTATTCTTTATATATGTTTATATAAACAAACATATTTATATACACATATGTTATATATTCTTTATATAAACAGTTTATATCCAT
Source organism: Gerris buenoi (assembly GCA_001010745.2). NCBI lineage: Eukaryota > Metazoa > Arthropoda > Insecta > Hemiptera > Gerridae > Gerris > Gerris buenoi. The sequence goes on from KZ651747.1 coordinate 193,831, forward strand.
ATTTAATTCTATGATATTTGCGAAATAGTTTTGAAATAATTATTTAGGATTTAATTTAATGTTTCCAAGTTCAAAATTCGATATTTTCAAAGAGATATTTGTAAAGAGTAATAACTACTGTAACTTTTAGCGTAATCGCTAAAATTTGTAATGTTTTTTGACTCAGCAAAATTAGGTAATGACGTAAAAAAAAGTATGATTTTCAGGGTGGCAAAAGTAAGGGCTGATGGTTTTACCAAGTTATAACTCACTAGCTTAAGAACTAGTGGGGGTTATGCGTGATACAGACACGCACAGACAGACTTACAGGTATCAATTATCAAGCTAAGCCGGCTAAGCTAGCAACCCCTCAAATGTTATTAAAAACAGATGATACGGTTTAAATCTGTTTTGGATTTTGAAAACAATAGTTTTTCTACACACCCTTGGTTGTCAGAAATATTTTAGTTTGAAAGTAACTTTTGAACTATATCTGTAAAATTACAATTGAGTCAAGGCCATGAGAGTATTGATGATGATTTGGCATTGTCCCCTTACCTACCTCACCCTAATCGAAGTGTTAGGCTGGGACCTACCCCTAATAGCACCAGTTGTGGGGTATATGTTATTGAGCGGGGTAGAAACCGTTGTGCCGCATAACAGCCTAAAACATCTAGCTTACCACCCCTCGAGGTTTCCAGATTCTAGGGGCAACGACCAGACATTCTGGTCCTCTGATACCGTGCCATATTACATCTGGCAAATTCAAAGCTTGGGCCCAGGCCATAGACCTAACATACACCAAATAAATCCTCCTCCGCTGGGATCTCTAACCCACCTTGTGGATTTTTAATCAAACTAATATGTATTATTTTATCAAAAACTGTGGAAACAATAAATCATTGTTAGGCCTGACTGTTTCAACTTTATTTTATTTTCTTAACTACATTAAATTTGCTGAAGGCTAAATCTTATCATTTTTTTTTTTAAAAAAAGTCCCTCTTTTCGATATACACTTTGCTAATGCCTCCAGTGAATCTAATCTTTAATTGTAAATAATTGTTTTGATATTTGTTGTGAATATTCTTTGATGAAGATTAAGGCTACTAGATTGTTTTTTCTTCTACTACCAAAAGTATATCAGGAACATCTTTGGATTTGTGTCTGTCAGTCTGTCGCTCAATTTTTGCGAACCGGCATGTCTTAAAAACTACTCGTCCGATTTTATTGAAATTTAGAAATTTTATTAATTTTGAAATTGAAATTTATGCTTTAAAAGCATAAAATCATTAAATTTTACGATAGGACGCGAGGTAGCTTTGTGCCACACAAATTGGCAGAGTATTTTTAATTATTATAATCAATCATGCTTTCTATGTTTATGAACCCCTCCAAATAAATAGTACTCTAGGATAAGCTAAACATTTATGGATATCTCGTTCGTGATTATTTAAGCGACAACCATCTTTTACAAGATTAAATAACTCTAATAGGCCTCAATATGAAGAATCTTAGATTTCACTCAAATATCAAAGAACCGCGAAGGACCATTGAATAAATAATTTTAGACTTGCTTTCATTGACTTTTTTCCAAGTGTAATTCTAGATATGTTTTTTTTCTTAGTGGCAACCTTGGCTTGCGTACTGTTGCAGCTTATGTCACTTTCACAAACTTTCCAGTTATATGAATTATGGCGTATGTAATTACGGTCCAGTGTAAATATTTATAATAAAGAAAGATTAACATGGTTTGCTGCTAGTCTCCCCTGCCTGCTGCCTGGCTACCAAAAGTTAAACATGTCCACTTTACCAGCCGCTGACAATTTTTTGGTCTCACAAAGCTGATCCACGGCTGACAGTAGCGGCTTCCTCAACTCGTGGAACCAGTGAAGTCGTGTGAGTTTACTAGCAGCTTGTGACCTCGTCAGTAAGTTGCAAGTAAACTCACCCCGAGTGATTGAGTTATTTTCTTCATCCTTATTATACTAGCCCAGTCAAATTAGGAATTAACCTCGGAATGAAAGATAATAAGCTGAAAATTGGTATAAACCTTTGTTATGCCGTCCTAAATATTGTCTCAAAAGTCACAAATGCTATCGTGTCGGCGTCTTAAGATATTGAAGGTCAAAGGTCATAAAAATCGGTTTTTCGCGAATATCTCGGTTCCTATTGCTTTAATGAGATTTATACCTATTATATTCGAACTTTTTTTTTTTATAAGGTCAACCGTTTTTGGGGTAGAGCGCGAAGAGACTAGACGTTCGGGACAAAAAAAAAAATATCTGAAGGAGGCCGAAGCAGAGAGAGGAATCGTGTAAGATAGGGTCTTTCCCCGCCTCTAGTATTAGTCCAGGCAATAGAGATCAAATGGGGACCTTACCTGGAAAAATTGATATAAGTTCTGGAAATGGGCTTACTTTATGTTTTTTGGGTCGCTGAATCCGAATTTTCAACTTCCCACCAAAATTTCCCAGTGCGTTCCCCCCAAATTTGAAAAAAAACC
>KZ651747.1:198651-221255 GCA_001010745.2 Gerris buenoi
TTTTTTAAATGATAAATAGTTAAATATAAATAATTAAATACAAATAATTAATAATTAGTACATAAATAATGGGCATTGTTTAATAATTATATTTTTTTAGTAAATAATTGACTTTAAACAACGTACTGATAACCGTAACTCTCGCTTGACCTTGCATTAGCCCGTATGACTGTACGCGGCGCACTCTTCGTGCTCTATCCCAAAAACGGTTAATTGTATGAAAAAAAAGGTCAAACAAAAGTTGTAGAGACTTGTATACTCTACAACTTTCATAATAGGTGCAAATTTCATTAAAGCAATAGGAACCGAGATATTCGCGAGAACCCGATTTTTATGACCTTTGACCTTCAATATCTTAAGACGCCGACACGATAGCATTTGTCACTTTTGAGATAATATTTAGGACGACATAACAAAGGTTTATACCAGTTTTCAGCTTATTATCTTTCATTCCGAGGTTGACCCCTTTTTTTACCTAATATGACTGGGCTATATATTTATCGAGAATAAGGAATAGTTCCTCTTTATTCATCTTCTCTTTTATCTGTCACTTCTCACTTCTTTTTACTACGTTTTTATTAGCTTGCTTTCTTGTTTGTTTGTGTGTCTGGTACAAGTATTGCAATAGATTTTTTTAACTTCATGACTAAGTAGAAAGCTGAAACTTGCACAGATTATGTATTTCCAATGACAATACAATAATCATTAATTAGAGTTACCAAATTATTACTATTAGTCGATAAGTCATTAAATTTCTTGTATATTTAGGCATTCAAGTTTAAAATCAATTGTAAACAAACACTACCAGTAACTAACTACTACTACCAGTAAGTAGAAAATGAAAAATAATAAGTAGGTAAATTTAACTTATTAAATTCATTGATATAAGATAATTTACAATACGATATAAGATAATTACAAGATTGATATAAGATAATTTGTTAATATGAAAGTAAAATTTAATAGTTACTCTCTTCTTATTCATATTTCAATAAAACTGCCTGCATTTGTCTATAATATGAAGATTTGTTTGTAGTCATTATAATATTGGCTAAATCTAAATCTAAGTGGTTGTTTACAATAATTACGATTTATTTCTAACCCAGGGCTTTGATAGCTTATAGTGATAATTTCATAATCATAATTTAAATTTAATAATTTTGTTTTGTTTATTTACAGAGATACGGAGTATCTTTCGTTTCTTAGCCAAAGATATCAAGAGGAGTCTCTTTGGGAAGGGATACCTCAATTAGCCAACATTATCTCTTATCGGTAAGTGTTATAATGTTCTTAATTTTTCTGTCTTTAAGTGTTAATTGTATAAAATCAACTCAAATAGTAATCTAATCATATTATGTGGTATCATGTTTTCAATCAAAAACAAATTCCTTTCCCAAAACCAAATTTATCAGATTTAAGATGATCCCTCCTTAATGTGGCTTCGACTGGTACATCAGATGGTAATTCAGAAATTGCAATTCTAGAATTACTTAATTTTAAATTACAAGGATATGGTAACAGTTTGATTAGGTGGTAACTACCATGATAATGGTGACATTACACCAAAAATATAATATACTGTGGGAAGTATAATTTATAAAAATTATGTTCATAAATTTTGCTTTTTTATATATAAATCTGTTGAACAAAGCCTGTTATAGTAGTACATTATTTTCTCAAAATTAATTAAGATCAAGTTAATTGATGTGATTATCTGTAATTTAATTGTTGTAATTGTAAATAATTAATAGCTATCATTATTTTGTACGTTTAGATCACTTAAGTAAATGAAATAGTACCATAGGTAGGTACATAAGTTTTATACTTTATTTTTTATCACAACACTATTTACAAAACATTAACACAAATATATTTAATAAGTGGGAAAATAATTCACTTATGTCATATACAGTAAAACTTGTCTAAGCTGGAAGGCCTCGGTTCCAGAAAAAAAATTCCACCTTATCAGGTTTCCAGCTTATACAGGGTGTTTTACTTAGAAAAAAACTCCGTTCCGAGAAAAAGTTTCTACCTTTGCAGGTTTCCAGCTTACTCATGTTCCACCTTAGACAAGTTTTACTGTACTTATATGCCCATCATTTAGCGTTACGGAGAGTTGTAAGAATGTTTCACACCTATGATCACATCGAGGAAGGGAATAAAATTAAAAAAAATTAATTATTAAGAAAAATTATTATAATTCTTTATAATACATAACTTTGGGGCACTGCCCCATAGTTATATACGTAATATGAAAATTTATAAGGTTTTTTTTTAATGTCTTATTGATGGATTTTTCAGGTGTTATTAAAAGTATGTAATGAAATTACATACTGAATGAATTATTAAAGAAGATGACCTTACACAAAGGGTCAACATGTCTCACAATTAAAGTTATGAAATTATATAAATTGTATTACTTTTAATAACACCTGAAAAATCCATCAATAAGAAATTAATTTTATAAATTTAAAGGAGGTGTTCAAGTTTAACAACTTCTATACTAATATCTCCGACTGTTGCCGAACGCTGTACCACTGGGCTAGGAATGTGACTGCTTAAAGGAAACACAATAAGATTATTTTTAATAAATTATGCTATTCTTTATTTTAGAGAAAAAATCGTCTATATATTTAAGAATTTTTATTCGATTTGAATGTTTTATTTTTGTTTGTTTGTTTCTTTTTAATTCAAATTAATGAGATTCTGAAAAAAAAATAAAAATAAAAATAATAATAAAATAAATAAATACGTGTGGTGTCGCGGGACACCCGGTAGGAACGAAGTTCCTTACATTTTTCATTAAATTTAAATTATAAAATCACACTGCTAAGTACGTGTACATAGCTAACTACTTATATACATGGTGGAGTTAGAAAAGAGACAAAATTAAAAGTAACGAACTGTTTGTACCTGGCAGAGTTAAGGCAAAATTAAAAGAAAATCATTATTTGTATAATTAAAGAAAGCGTCTTACTATAAATATATATTAAATATAAAAAAAAAGTTGATCATGATGAGTTTATAGTGAAAGAGAATGTTTGTTAAAGGAGTTTGGATTGAAATAGGACTGTTGATGACCTACCCGGCCAATTAATTTAAAATGTTATAAAATATATCTCTTCCCTACTCTACAGCTTCTGCTTGTATCAGGGTGAAATTTTACATGATTATATTTTATTTATTTACAATACAAAGTGACATTTTTGACTTATATAACAAAAATAATCAAGTAACAGGCTTCCTTAATAACACTTTTTCCCGTCTTTTGAAGCTTACGTTTACGCGAGCGTTGCGCGTGAACGCTTGGGCGGATAACGTTTTCCGACGAACTCAGCCTGGGCATTGGTAAAATGAACATGTGTACCAAATTTCATCTAACTCTGTAAGCTTTTACTCAAGTTAGCGTCATCTGTAGATTTCGTGACGGGGATTTTGGTATTTTTTTTTCGGATTCACTCCCGGGCTCCAGAACGTGCCATAAGAAACTTCGTTCCAAAAAATGCTGTTAGTCTCTTCTTTTAGGCCAAACCTTCATGTTTTCATAAACATATAATATGAAAATCGGAAGAATATACCTTAAAAGACAAACACGGGTGTAGTGTGTAGTGTAGGACATCTATTTCTTTTTCTTACAAGCTGTATGTTAGAACTCTCAAGAACTGTTCTCCCCTTATATTTCTACCGCCTTCTATGGATATTGTTTAGTCTACCCGTCTCTTTCTAACCCACTGGCCTCGACAAAGTTCACAAAAATTATAATAATATAGAAAGACAATACAGTATAAAATATATTTATTGGTAAAATTCAGCTATAATTACATCATATAATAAATTTATATGTGTGACAGTTATTAATAAAGCACACACCTTGTTGTATTTTGATAGATGAATTGTCATCAAATATATTTTTGTTCAGTCTTGGTTCAGTACTCAAAGTAGATCGTGTCTGTTATTCATTCTAAGTTTAATAACATGTACTTTCAATTTTAAAACCTTTTTAGTAAAAACCACACATGAATTTTCTGTAGCCGTGTCAAAACCTGTTTTTCTGTAAATCCATTTTCATCCGATAATTTATCTCACATAAAATTCTAATGTACTGACACTAGTCTTTTTATCACACTGACCTCATTAGTAACTAATTATTTTTTGTAGTTAAATGTACATATGTTTGAGTGCTGTTTAAATGGCTAAGTTAATTAGCCACTCTCAGTTTGTGTTAAACTAAGTATCAATAAATCTAAACGTTATTTGGAACATATTTTTTACTTTCTGATACAAAGAGAAAGTATTGTGATGGCGCGAAAATTCGATTTTCAGATTTTGATGGATTTACTCGTTTTGAGGTCTCCTAAGTCCAAAAAAGTGGTTTTTAAAAAATGTCTGTCTGTCGTCTGTTTGTGCAGACGCCTGGAGCCTAAACTACCGGGCCAATTTTGACGAAATTTAGCATACATGTTCAGAAAAATCATAACCCAAGGCGAAATTGGGAAATGAATTTTAGCTAAAAGTTTGGGGGCGCTACCCCCCAAAAACTCTGAAAAAAACGTGAAAAAAAATTATTTCTCGAAAACGGTTCCGACGATTTTGATTTAAAAATTCATAAATGTAGTCCATTTAAATACGAATCTAAACGCGGAAGGAGAGAGGCCAGGGTTCGATTCCCCGCCGAGGAGAAGTTACTTTTATGATATATTTTCATCAAATGTTCAATAATAATTAAATGTACCAACGAAAACTAATAAATGGAAAACACTGGGACAAATAATTATAAACTCGTATATGAGAAAGTTTGTCTGAGTTGTCTCTGACCGATTTTTTTACCTTAACTGCATCGCGTTACTATAAAACTTAACTTTCGTGTTTATACGATCTCAAAATAATATTAAATTTTGGCAGTTCCTATTGTTTGTTCTATTTATCTTACCTGTTATAATTAGCGCAATTCCTCGTGGATATTCGCCAATAGCGAGTAATTTAAAATAACTAAAAGAATAGCTGCGCCAAAAACATATTTTTATACTAAGTGTGACTGTCTTGACAAGCAACATTAATCTAGTACGCGTAAGTAGGTTATGTATTGACTTTGTATTCATTTTATATTAATTATAATACTATTAGTAAACACTTTCAAAAGTACTTGTGATTGTATTCATTTCCAGACATTAATTGTGTGACTTCCATGGTAAGACTCCTGATTAATTTGTATTATTCTTTATTACTACCGTTTTATCTTTTCGAGTGTTTAAGATGATCTCGCTCCTAAATGTCCTTTTCATGTTTTTTTGTGTGATGCAATAAGGTATTACTGTTGCAATTGTTCTTATGTTTTGTCGAAAGAGTGAACTTTAAATATTAGATAGGTTATCGTCCGACATTGAACTTTACTTTGTGTTTTTTGTAAAAACGTTATAGCACTTCTTGATGATTCGGTTTGCATCTTAAGTCTATACTTTTCTCATTGTCGCTTTGTTCACACATTTATGATGACATTTTAAGAGATGACATTTTCTCTGCGTTTTGCTAAGACCTTGAAATTTCCAGTTCCAGCCACCCTTCTTTGCTAAAAAGTTTGTTATTTTTACTTTTTTTCTTTCCAAAATAAATAATGGAATAAAAATAAATTTTTCTTGGGATTGTGCCATTGATATGTTTTGTAGATTCTCTTTTTTCTTCTCTTTGCAACTTCTTAAAATAGATAATATTTATTCTCAGACATACTAAAATTCTACTAATTCTCTGCAAGAATTAATTAAATTAACTATAATTAAGTAAATTTTTGTCTATTTAAGTATATTTAATTGTGATTTTAATTTTAAAAACTTTAGCAAAAAAAATTGTTGGTAATGAAAAGGTGTATTTTTACCTCCTTTATTATTGTTATTTCTTCTTTATTATCTGATTTGTAGAGTTATCAACAAAACCAAAAATAAAGTCCATTGTTTTAGCTTCAAAAACGAATCATGAGTTTTTTGCTTATGTATTTTGTGAAACGCACCGTGAACAACCGATTACCGACCACAGATTAAGCCTAACTCATTTGTTAGTTTGGGGTGGGTTTTCTAATTACAAATTGAACTATATATAATTAACAAAAAAAATAAATAAATAAATAAATAAAAATTTGCTGACTAAGCGTCAGGTTCTTATTAATGGGGATAAGAACCAACCCCATTAAAGTTTCATTACATAAATTAAATTTGGCTGTAAGTAGTATAATATGTATGTGAAATATTTTTGGATGGGTAAGATAGTTTAAAATAATAGTACGGTGAAATCGGCCCTGGACGAAACTACCTTAAAAATAAAACGAAGACCATTTCTATCTACTGATCTTGGAAAATAAAAATATGACTAACAAAAGAATGGTATGACTTGGGTCGAACCAAAAAAGAAAAAAACTTATCTTCCCTCGAAGGGTTATGGAGAAGTTCTACATTTAGAAAAAGAGGAAAAAGTTTATTGGGGAGTACCACTGGTACACTCCTTGAGAAATGTAATTGCTAATTAGAAACTAGCTTTAAAAAACTAATTTTAAGATTACTTAGGTTCGGCACAACCGCCACGCCGTTCTGAGATCCTCTGTCTTGGTCAGAGCGAGCATGTCGCCCACATATCACGGAAAAACCTATACTGTTTAAAATTATTAAAGGTTGGAGAAAAAAAAATATAAAACAACTTAAAATAGTAATTAAAAAAAGAAACAAGTAATTGGATTCCTCCAAGCCCACGAAATCAAAATCATAGGAAACCACCAAGCCAAATCATAAATGGCAAACCTGAACAATTTTCCACATTTAAATCAATTATTGTGAATAGAAAATTGACCCAGACCCAGAATAATACCGTCCGTAAATATATTTAACAATTTATTTTATCTACTCACGGCAGCAAAATTAGGCATTGTTGTACTNTTTGTTTTTATATTTTGAAAATGGAGTTTGTTCATCGTGTGAGTTCTATTAATACTATATCCATCATTTTAGGATGACTGCAGCAGCTTAATTGCGTCTATCCAACAACAAATTATAGGTACACAGATATATTAAATAACTTAAAATTATGTATCTATACTTGAAAAGTCTGTGATTTAAGGTTTATTTACATTCATTTTTTGTTGTTGATTATATACATTTTAAAGTCCTGGAGATAGCGTGCAAAGAAGTGTCTGACTAACATCAAGCTAGAATTTTGTGTATAAGTTAATCTTTTGGTGCCTTTTAAGAATATGTGATCGGCTAAGCTCGTCTGCGGGACATAGTTTGGCAATAGGCATTTGAAAAATTATGGTGGAAAATGTGACGTTCATTACCCTGAGTGCAAAATTAGTTGGTAGACCCAAAATCAACTGATTTGATTTGGAGCAATATTTGAATAACTAACCCATCAAGGGGCAAAATAACATCAACATGATTATCGGTCTACTAACTAATTTTGTACTCAGAATCATGAAAATCACATTGTCCACCATAATTGGCGGAACATGGCCGCTCTCCACCAGCGGTTTGATTATTTCAAATGCCTATTGCCAAGTTATGTCCCGCGGATGGACTTAGCCAACCACATATTCTTAAAAGGCACTAAAAGATTAACTTGAACACAAAATTCTAGCTTGCACTTTTTGCACGCTATCGCTGGGAATATAAATAATTTTTATATTCGAAGTATTATTCAAATATATATTTGTCACATTTAGATGGAACCAATGACACAAGTGACTTGTGCCGTGATAAGGTGAAAATAAGTGATCTTAAATATGCTTGCCGTGATATAGAGTATGTCATCTTGAAATGGACATTAGCCAACGATGGAATTGATTATCTGCCTGAAGAAAACATCACATATTTGGTTGAAAAATGGTCAACCAATGACACTAAGGACAACGGTCAATGGAACAAGCACAGCTGGGTAAGTATCTATGCACATCATCAAATACATTATTTTAATTGATAGTAGATAAATATAATGGAATAAATATGTATCGGATTGTGAACTAACCGTTCAAGCACCTTTATTTAACTCGATGTGATTTCTCCTTACGCGATATCGCATCGCATTAGGTGTAAATCACATCATTTCTACGAGAATTTCAGGAGAAGTCCGGAGGAAAAAATAAAATAGAACCGTACATGACATTTGCTAGTTAATTGTTAAAAGCCACTTGATACCACGTAATTTTTGTTATGGCTTCCCTTACGATTTTTTCACAAGCTAATTTAAACTGTCTACACGGTATGAATTTCTATATGGTTACTCATACAGAAAATCATTTCGTCAGTCACAAGGAATGGGAACCGTCTTATTTTTTATTGGGGCTACTTTTACAAAGTAAAGGTTCTACTTCACTTGTTTTTTTTTTTTGTTTCCCTTAAAATAAAAGATTCACCACTAAATTAAATGACTCAAATCAAAAAATTTTAACAACTTTCGTTACTTTAAATCTTTTATCTATTAAAAAAAGGAATATAATAATTAATGTAATTTTTCTGCCGTTAGTAGATAAAATATTGTAACTATGCAGCAAAGGAAACATTCCTGACTCATTTAAAGATTACCTGCTTCGGTTACACTTCAGCAGGTAATTTACATTTTCCTGGCTCGTCAGTTGTTTAGCCTTAGCCTATCCTCGCCTTCGGCTCGGAACTTAAGCTTAAACTTGTCAGCGAAATTCCATTTGCTGCCTAGTAACATAAATAGCTATCCTAGGTTGGTCGTTTCGACCAAAATTTCGTTCATTTAACTCATAATTAATAAAACTTAAAAAGCATTACTATTAAGACATAAATTAAATACTTGTGAGGAAAAGCTATTTAGCTTTTTTAAATGGATTGTCATTTAATGTTAAACTGGCAATTTTTGAACAATGAATTATTTAATCATTTTGTCGAAACCGGCAATTTCAATGAACATATCAATAGTATTGCATGACAAAAGCATAAGTGCTATTTAGTTAATTTTATAGGAAAGCAAAATGAATGCTTGCATACACAAATTATTTCCAAACCATATTTTTTACCTGCTACACTTTTTTCTAATTCTAATAGTTTAAACACTTATCTTTAAATATTCAAAGATTATATTTAGAAATAGTTAATATACTTTCAGAAAATATTCAGATAATCTAACAAATTAAGTATTTATTTGTTAAAATGTTTTTGTTATTTTAATAAACCAATTGGTTTTTATACCTTCACGATAAACAGAAATTAATTACATAATATGTATGTATAAACTTTAGACGACCCTCTATTATTTAGGGATATTATATTAGGTATTTTTCTCGTTTAGAAAATCGTAAATGTAATACCATTAAATTTAATCGCTGTATTATCTATTAACCAAACAAATACGAGCATCGAAATAGTGTTTATATCAAAGGAATACGCTAGTCCTCCATTAATATTTTATTTCCGCTAAGCGTTTTTAACTTTTTACTAGTTCATCTTATGATAATAGTTTAATTAATCCAGAACATCTTTTCAGATGGTTATTTTGCTTCCGAGCTTACCGAAGGTAACGGAAGCCACTAGGTAACGGGAGAGACTAGGCTAAACCAACAATGATTTCACATCGTTTTACGCAGGACTTATTTTTTTTATTGAAGTGTTTTTGTTGGGATTTTTTCATCATAGTTGTCATAAATATATGAAAAACTTCTCTTTTTATTCAAAGACCTTTTAACAAAATTCAAAAAGTTGTGGTGATACTAAATTTAACGAATTCAGTGGAATTTTCCAAAATAAATTAATACATACGTTCTTTGCGTACTTAAAATATTCATGAAAAAAACCTGTACCAAGGTTATACTAATTCTTTCATTACTTTTTGTACTCTGAATTTTAATTTATATATGTATTTTATTAAAATACTTTCCCCTCTTAGATTGTGGAATGTTAAAAAAAAACGAATAAAAAAAAGAGTTAACTAGTCAACCTTGAAGCAGTCTTATAGGTAGTATTTTAAAGGTCACTTGTAAGAAGTATGACAATCCTTAACAGATATTTACGTACATATATACTTTTTTTACTTGACAAGATTAATGGAGTCTTGATAAAAAGTGTTTAATATGATTTAATAAATTCTATATTATATTGCTTATACATTTTTTGTTGGATTTATTTGATTGTGTTAATAAACACTTTTTTTAGTCAAATTTACATTTATATCACGTGAATATAATATCTACGTGTATTGGTCACTATATAAGATCAAGTAGGTTTGTTTGGCTAAAAATACATACATTTAATTAATTATATAAGCAGGCTAAGCTTATGAAACCATTTTATATGAGTAGCCAGCCCATTATTAAAATGTTTCAACCTCTAATTTGGGAGCTTTTTAATTCTGGGTCTACTGATTAAAAGTGAAACGGGTAATTACTGAGTTTTTTTTTTTTACATTTGGCTAGGGGGCGCGACAAAATGTGAACGCATAAATCCTTAAACTATATAAGATCCTCGAGAATTATTAAAGATACCGTTATGTTGCAACGTTATATTTAAACAGGTACAGTTGCAAGTCAACTGTTTCTCGGTACCACTACTTTACCTGCTGTAGGCTCGGTCACCAACTACATTACGACATTTTTATTGAAAGTTTCAATCTGTTTTTCTCTCCGAAGGTTAGACCTGTTTATTATAATAATAATTACTGCTTGTGCCCAGTTTTAATATGGTCTACAATGTTGACCGACTGGTTTGACCCGTTTTGTCGTTTTAAAAAAGTTGAGTGCTTATGTCGGAGTAATTTTTTTATGGAACATTTACTTATTGAAACTGTGTAACTAAATTCGTGCGAATTTATTTTAAGTTGTTTTGTTCTTTTATTGTTTCTTTACTTTGCGCGTAATCACTTCGTGTTTAGGCTCTTGTTATAGATTGTATTGTTATTAAAGTGCCTAGTTAAGATTTTGTAAGCAGATCAGCGGCCCCGCCTCCGAAATTGGCCAAAGTATATCTAGGAAAGTCCGTTGCCATTTTACCAGAGGTTGGCTTACCTCCAGGAGCCTTCGCACTACCGCTCTGGCTGAAACTTGCCAAGGTCGGAATGCACCACGCCTCTGGACTGCACAATGAAAGTGCGGTCCGGCATTTGCACGTGGAGCTCATTCCTTTTTCTTTTCTCTTTGAATCCTTAAACCCCTTCTCTGAAGGGAAGCACATTATGTTGCAAGTAGATGATTAATTTTAATCTCAGACCATTGCAGTTCCAATACCCACTGTTGTATTGTCGATTTTAGGTATAATTAGCTTCCAAATCAGCGTAGGAGCATTTTTGCAACTTAACTAACTCGAAGTTGTCATAATATCACATTGGCAGTGTATCAAATATATGTATATATACATGATATGATATCAGAGCTTACGAAAGACCTTAAAAACTCGTCTGAGAAGACGATACTTCCCTCTTAAATATTTTATAAGACCTGTTTCGATTAAATAACAAGTTTAGAAAAAAGAGGCTGATATTTTAACTTCTGTGTATAAATGTTTTCTTGATTTACACTTCATTCATTGGTATATAATCACCGCAATTGAGGACCTTAATTTGTTTGCTTTATATACGAAACTTGTTGTCGATGGCCGTCCTATATTCTATTGCCTATTACATGTAGTTGGAATCTCTTAAATATAATCTTAGTTTTAAATTTTATCAAAATTGTGGTGGGCCAAATCTCCAAAAATGACTTCTTTCTAGTGATTTCCAAATTATATTGCGTCTAAGATATTTTTAATATCTTCGGTAAAATGTTTACTAAAGTAGCATATAAGTTAAGTTATAATAAGTTAGTCGACGTAATTTGAAAAAGTAATCAATAATAATGAACTTATATTTTACATTCAACTGTAAATTTGCTTAGCTTTGTTAAATATCTTATTGGTTTAATTAACAGATAAAATATTTTTAGGTGATATTCTTGTCTAATGTGTGATATTATTATTGAATTTCACTTCAATCTGGCATATTGAACTTTTTTTTTCTTTCTTTTCTTTTTTTTTTTTTACTTTGTTCCTTGTTTCATCTAAATGCTGTATGCTATTCTTATTTTGTAGGCAGTAGAGTTGTGAATGGAGAAGTTTTAAGTGATAAGGACTTGTTTCTAAGAAAGTTTGAAGCAAGTTTAGGACATTATGTCACTTTTTTTCCTTTCCAACCAATCTGATTATTCGTGCCTTCTCGTTCTCTTGACTCTTAAATTATAGCATGATTAAACCTATGCAGTAATTTAGCTTCAATTCCATTCACATAACGCTTTTTTTGGCATTTTAAATTATCTATTAAGTGGAAGTGTGGACGTGCCTTTTAGAATACTTGCTTCTGATATAGTTCGTAATTAGCTCATACTCGCCTATAATGGTAGCAGCAATTCCATGTTAACTCAGACTCGAATAATATTTTTAATAGGTAATGATATAAAAGAACTGAAATATTCTAAAATAGTGTGGCACATAGCTTCCTCGTATCCTATCGTTATTGATGTTTACTTTAAAAGCCCATTATTTTCTAATTTACGAGTATATTGAGCATCTTGTATATAATTTTTTTAGTCACCAATTTCTTATTGCTTAATATAAAACTATGCTGTAAAGAAGAACGACGCACTGTGATCTGTTTAAGAATTGTGTATTCTTTTATTTTCTTTTTTCAAAAACCCAATGTAAGTGATGACTTGATGACACAGGTTTTTTGCCTCTACCTGTCACCACGACTGTTATTACCTGTTTGTACTTGTAATTGTTTGTGTTCTGAGCTGCGCTATACCGCTGTGGCGATGTTTGCTTGGCCTTCGCATCGCATGGCCCGTAAACAATCCAACTATCCATGTATTGTTTTCATTTTTTTTTTTTTTTTTTTTGGACCATTGTTCCAACAAAAACAGAAGCTTCCAGGTAGAAGGCTACGCTGAAAGCTGGTAAATTATGAAAAAAAACGTAAATGACACTGTTGACCTAGTCTATTCATCAGCCGAGACACTTTCATTTATATGATTTTTGTTGATATCATCTTGTTTTTATTATTTTAAAAAAAGAAGTCTGAATTAAAATATAATGTTAGTTCCCTTCTAGTAGAGGGGACTGTAACTCTGTTTTAAAATATTTTCTATTTTAATGTTTTTAATATGTACGCACAGACATACATGTATATGAAACGGATTTCTATGAAACCCCCGGGTTCCTAAGATGTATGTATGTACGTACGTTCGTTGGGAACTTAAAATCTCTATAACATCGCTTCAAGACATCGTATTGAGATGCGGTTTTCGGCATTTTTTAGAATTGTCGGCAAAACTAATGACGCAAACCACATCATCGTAGCTTACGACGTTTCGGAGCTACAGTCCACGAAATCGGTCTGTCCACGATAACTTCAGTAGGCTTTATTTGATTTCAATTTCCTTTTGGGGTATATATGTGTCCTATATAGTAGATTGTACCTATACTTTTTGAGCACAATCGACGAGCGGTTTGGGAGTTATTGGCATTTAAGTGTTTTTTTAAAGGTTTTTTTCGGAACCAAATTGCGGGTAAACTGTAAGTCGTATCGAAAAGCGGATAGCACCAGCGGTAACTGATTTTAAAAGATCTACAACTTTGGTCCTATGACTTTTTGTCGTAGGACCATCCCTTCTACCTTAAATAGAGACATGTTTTTTATTTTTATTAAATTTTTGACTTTGAGCTCTTATATCATGTGCAATAATTGACCGATTTAATTTCTGATTGAGGTGCTGAAACCGCACATTAATGCCCTTTAAAACGGGTATTTATTATTGTAATTATTTGTAGTACTTATAAAGAAGAATCGAAATTTAAAAGTGAAAAAATACCGTGTTATTTACTTTATAAACAATCACTTCTAACAGCTGATTTTAAATTCTTTTATTATTATATTCCCATAGTTTATAATTAATAACAAGTATAAGGAAAAATTTAAACAAACATTGAATAATAAAGTTTGTTGTTATAAAGGATAAAAATTAATCAATTGGTTTTGTTTTCGCATAAACTCTCCTTGAACTCTAGATGTAAACAAACCTCCTTTCTTTTACTTAAATTTAGCTCTAAACGTCGGAACGGATCACATATCCTCGAATCTTTTTACATACTACCGACTTTAATTAGGGTAACATTTTTTTATGTTAAATACCTATATATTTTTTATTGTGTTTGTTATAATTATTATTTTTGTTGCAAAACTATAATCGATATTAGCTTTTTGTACGATGTACTTTATACAGAGTTCTCTCTTGCTCACGTTTTGACACGGCAACATTTCATGGAAGTAATGTGTGGGATTTCCACACCGGTACTTTATTAGGCAATTATACCGATCATTTCAATAGTCTTGGTTGAAGAATTAATTACGGAAAAACTTACTTTAGTAATATTCCTTTTTTATGAACGGATTTATTTTGAATTTAATGCAAATAAATTCAGTTTCAAAAATTGCTAAGTGAAGTACATAATACATAATTTATTTTTGGGATACAGTTTAATACATAATATAAAGTTGTGATTCCATTTTTCTTATTATGTTGGTATGACCCCATTGGACGATCTCCCTAATTTGTACTGATTCCGTTAACTATTAACTTTACATTAAAGAAGATATTTAATGATAGTGATGAACTTATGTATATACATATATATATCGAATGAGGATATCCCTACCGTCGACGTCGATACTTGCTTGATCTGGAGATCACTGTACCGGTTTCGGCTTAACGCCATCTTCAGCAGAGTCGAAGTCTCTCGTAGCACTCAACACACTCATCGAGTCTACATGAGAGAATGAAGTTGAGAATCAAAATTGAGAATCATGTTTTCTTTGCAGATTTCAATTCTTCAAAATTATTATTTTGGTATTTTATTATTTCACTTAACTCTATTCAATTTACGACTTCAATTGCGTCTTCATTTTCAAAATATTCTAAAACCGGTTGTCTTGATAGTAAATCCGCTAATATATTTTCCTTTCCTTTTTTGTAAATAATTTTAAAATTGAATTGGGACAAATAATGAATCAAATCGCCTAATATTTCATCAGTCCTTTAGATTTTCCAGTGGCTTATGATCACTGCAGACCTTAAAATTTCGACCAATGAGGTAGTATTGCCAATACTTGATAACATCTTTTATAGCTTTACATTCTAGGTGAATAATATCCATTTTTTTCTCTTTCTCAGAGAGTTTCCTTGAAAAATATGCGACTGGATGTAGCATTCCGTCAGTCTGGGGTTGTTTCAATGTTGCTCCAATGCCTTTTAGACTAGCATCTGTTTCAATAAACACTTCTTTATTTACGTCGAATATTGCTAAAATGGGAGATGAGCATAAGTATTCTTTTATCAAGTTAAAACTCCTTTCACATTCTTCGGTCCATAAAAACTCACAATTCTTCCTTAATAATTTATGTAACGGTTCAAATTTCTGAGCGCTATTTTCTATGTACTTTAAATAAAAATTAATTGAGCCTAGTACACTTCGAACTCCTGATTTATCAGTTGGTCTTTTTAGATTTTTAATTGCCAAAAGGTTTTCCTGAGCCGGTGATACTTTGTTTTCTTCAATAAAATGACCAAGATATTTTACAGAACTCGCAGCAAATATACACTTACCTAGATTAAGTTTAAAACCTTCTTCTTTTATCGATTGTAATAATTTCTCAATGTGTTTCATATGGTCTTCCCATGTCTTAGAAAATAATAGTACATCATCAATATAGTTTATGCAGAACTCATCTAGATTATTTCTTCTAATGCAGCTTGATAAAATACGTTGGAAAACCGCAGGAGCATTCTTAAGACCGAAAGGAAGAACTTTGAACATAAACTTTCCGCATTGAGTTATAAAAGATGTCTTCTCTCGATCTTCAACTTTTAATGGAATGCACCAGAATGCAGAGTTTATATCAATTACACTAAAATACTTACAATTAGATACTTTATCTATAATATCGCTTATAGTTGGAAATGGATAACATTCAGGAACTATCAACTTATTTAATTTTCTAAAATCGATGCAGAGCCTTGTTCTCCTACCATCTTCTTTCTTGTATGCAAGAGTCACAGGAGATGAGAACGGCGAATCTGATTCTTCTATAAGGTCCATTTCAAGCAGCTTTTTGATTTGAGTTTTAATTTCTTTCTCATCCGGTATTGAACATTTGTATGCACGTGATGTAACATATTCGTCTTTTTGTAATTTTATTTCAGCTTCTCTTGATCTCACTTTACCAATATCATACTTATCTCTGGCGAATATTTCTTCGTATCTTTCTAATAATTTTAAAATGTCCTTCTTTTTACAATTATCTTTTATATGCTCCAAAGTTCTTTTAAAATCCTTGACGTTTTTATGTTCGTTAAGTTTAATTTCAAAATGTTCATCTAAACATTCTTCTTTTTTTATTTCTTCTTTCAATTTGTCAACTGAGTCTTCTTTTTTTATTGCACTTCTCTTTGGTTTAATTTTAATATCTTTTAATTTTATCATCTTATCTTTATTTATTCTTTGAAATATATTAAGATTATCGTCTTGAATAAGTCTGAACTTTTTGATAGCGTCGAGACCCAAAAGTAGATCATAAGAAAACTGGTTATTCTTCACCACGTAGGTGGTCAGATTGTTGGTTAAGCTACCAATTTTTAGAGAGATATTTGCCCGGGCTGAACTAAAATTGAACCCATTAATCGTCTTAAATGCATTTTTGTGTTTTATTAAGCTTGATTTCAAAACATCTACAACTTTTTGATTTATCAAACTTACATTCGAGCCACTGTCATAAACAGCTTTTATCTTTATCTTTTTGTCAACAATCACATTTATTTTTATTAACGAATTCAATTTCTCCGGGCTTTTCAGTTTAAAGAATTGTTGTCTATCTCGAATCTAATATCTTTTTCTTTATTTGCTTCATTTAGGTTAACTTTTATTTTCTTTTTATACAAATTATTATTTCTGCATTCAGTTGACCAATATCATACTTATCTCTGGCGAATATTTCTTTGTATCTTTCTAATAATTGTAAAATGTTCTTCTTTTTACAATTATCTTCTATTTCAAAATGTTCATAAAAAAATTCTTCTTTTTTTATTTCTTTCTTTAATTTGTCAACTGAGTCTTCTTTTTTTATTAAACTTTTCTTTGGTTTAATTTTAATATATTCTAACTGTATCATCTTATCTTTATTTATTCTTTGTAATATATTAAGATTATCGTCTTGAATAAGTCTGAACTTTTTGATAGCGTCGAGACCCAAAAGTAGATCATAAGAAAACTTGTTATTTTTCACCACGTAGGTGGTCAGATTGTTGGTTAAGCTACCAATTTTTAGAGAGATATTTGCCCGGGCTGAACTAAAATTGAACCCATTAATCGTCTTAAATGCATTTTTGTTCTTTATTAAGCTTGATTTCAAAACATCTACGACTTTTTGATTTATCAAACTTACATTTGAGCTGGAGATCACTGTACCGGTTTCGGCTAAACGCCATCTTCAGCAGAGTCGAAGTCTCTCGTAGCACTCAACACACTCATCGAGTCTACATGAGAGAATGAAGTTGAAANCCCAATCAGAAATTAAATCGGTCAACAATTGTGGACTCCATAAGCACTCAAAGTCAAATTTCTAGTAAAAAAAAATAAAATGTAGATCTATTTAAGGTAGAAACTGATGGAGGTACGGTAAAAAGTCATAGGACTAATTTTGAATATTTTAAAATCTGTTACCGCTGGCGCAATCAGCTTGTCGATACGATTTACCGTTTAGCCACAACAAGGCCTCCAAAAAAACGTTAACATTCAAAAGTACAGATGTACACGTATATGCATAAAAGACGCATCTTCTAAATGTCATGCATATCACATCAAGTGCATATTACCAACCAAATAATACATTAAGATGTCGTAAAGACACAAACAAATGTGTATTTATTCGTCCAAATCTTTACAAATTTAGTTTCTATTCAGCCATTTTGTATTTTATGTACAATGGCTGTGCAGCTGTATACATACTGAGTTTATACTCCTACTTTATTCAGCTTATTTCCAATACTCACATAAGAAAAATGTATATAAAAGAAATAAAAACGACTTATGTCACGTTTTATTTTTTCAATAAAATTAACTCCCGTCTCAATATTAAAAAAAAATAATGGTGAGTAAAATATCGATAAAATTGATGTTTTATTTAGTTTCTCTAAGCTCAAAAGTTATTTGAAAGTTCCCTTACCTATATTTCCCTTTTATTTTTGTTAAATTACAAGCAATAATGCCAATATATAATACACACACACACACATATGTATATATAAATATGTGTGTGCGTGTGTATTTATATTCTTTATTTACATCCTGAAAGAAGAGCTTGCGTAAGTGTTACTGGCCAAGCAAGCTTTAAAGATGTGCTTATAAAGATGTTTTTATCAAATTAACAGACAAAAGAAATAAAAGGAAACGTAGATAAAAATTTCTTTGAATCCTTAAAGATGACCTCTGTCTTAAATTTCTTACATTTACTTCATATATATATTTTTTTAATATGCGTCAGTGTAAAAACAGAATGGAATAATTTCATTGACTTCGAACTCTATCCAGAGAAACCACGAGTATATTTCTAATTTGTTGTACTATGTCTAGCGCATGGCGAGAGTTATTGCATCCCTGATTACATAAATTAAATCCTTGAAGTTAACCTCATCCGGAGGTTATCTTATTATGAAGGGAAATATAGCTCTTGTTCGTATTTATTTTAAAAAACTAATCTGATGTTTGATAACGTGACAATGTTTCATGCTATATTTTAAACTCCTAAATTGAATTATGTATTACATTTAATACTAATCTTAAAGTGCTTTTATATTGCTTGCGTTTTAAGTGTTTTTACTTGGTAACAAAATTCTTGGAATAAAATGTAGTACATTCAAAATAGCATTGTTTTGCAAAGTAACCTTTTTGACGCTTGTAATTGCTCAAGTATACTGTAAGAAAATACAATCTTAACAATAACAACAAATAAATTATATTAATAATTAAGAAATTTATACATATTCATGTGTATGATTATACACATAAATTAATGCTATACTCGCATTTAAAAAGTAATACAACAATTTTGTCACCACAATTGTATAAATTATTAACAAACGTGTTTCTACATTTTGTATCAACTTCAGTGTTAAAATTTTAAGACTAAATTGTGGTGAATCTTAGTCAAAATAGCCAATGAGAAAGGAGTAACTTTAAAAAAGATGTGAATGGTTGAAAGGCAGAGTGGTATAAGTCAATATCCAAAATCTACACACACACACACACATATATATATATATATCTACACTTATAAATATATATAAATTATATATGGATGTATATATACGTATGTATATATCTAAATATACAAGTTTTAAATATTGGCTTATATTAGTTATACAACTCTGCCTTTAAACCATTCATGTAGGAAGTAGTTTTAGTAATCCTCTTTTTACGTAGTGTCTGAAACGGTTCCTCATTTATTGTCCCCACACTATTTTACTCATCTGTGATCTTTGTTTTTGTACTGTTTTCAAAAGAATAGTATATTATGTAACTATGTTATAAAGTGAGTTTTTTCTTTACCGCGGCAATTATATTTACTATATTTTAGGAAAAAAAATATTTTTAGTTGTATCTATTATTTCACTTTCTCTTTGCATAAAATGGGAAGAAGGGTTTATTTTACTTATTTAAATTTGTCTGGCTTTCCTGAAAACGACTATATCGTCTCCAGCCATTTGTTTTTATCAGAAAATTACAAAACTATCCAAGTTATTTAAATTTTATTTAATAGGTGAATGTATAAATTTATGAAGAGTAGTACAAAATTTAATTTAGATACATCAGTGTTATGTATTGTATTGTTGAAAATACTGATCTGATCGCAATGTGTCTAAAATTGGTTAAAGCTAAATTTTGGTTTAAAAATAAAAAAATGTTCGAACTATTAAATCGATTTCTTGTAAAGATGCATATACTCTGTTTTGTTCTTACTAATTGCTTGTCATTAATTTGTGTCAGGATATATCTAATCAATATTTTGTAGAAAATTGATTTTGATTATAAATTTAAGATAACATGAATTTTATGATTTATACCTTCTTAAAAAATGTTCAACAAGAGAAAAGGTGCTTCCATATCCATTCATCCTGGTTAAACATAAATATATGTCATCCCGTTATTATGAGATTATTAAAAAAAATATATTTATTGTTATGTGCTAGTAGACTGGTTCAGGTAGCCTGCCAAAGTCGTAGGTAACGCGGCTAGAAGTTTTTTTTATCCTACGGTACCGGTTTGTTAACCTGTTTGTTTCCTTTTTTGTGTTAATTAATAAGAAATCAAGACGAGGCATGCAATTCTGCTGCTGCAAGATTTCACTCTATCCTTAGATCTTTTTTCTGCAATATAAATTCATATTTCATGTATATAGTGTATTAATTCATAATTAAAAAATTGAAAGATGAAATAAGTTAATGTGTTATTCAGCTGCAAGATTCGCACTGTGTCAAGCGTTGAAATTCATTTAACAAAAAACCACGGAAGCACTTGCATTCATGCACTTTTTAGGGTTTCTTAGGTTAGAAGGATTAATATTAATGTTGTAGCGGATACTATGAGATGTTAGACTTCAAGATAAAAAATAAATATACATAACATACATCATTTATAAATAAAGTGAACTAACATTCACTTTAAATAAAAATATCCTTGATTCCTATTTTAACGCATTCGGCAATATTTCTAATGTTAAAATCTTTGCTTCCCTTTATACATTTTTATGATAAAATTCTGAATGGCACACGTCTATTTTTAGATGAATGTTTTTTTCGTTTTGCGATTTTAATCTACTTTCCGACGTGCAACAATATGTATTTATGTTTTTCGAATTTTGTTAGTTGCTTGTGAAAAAAAAAATAAAACGACAAAATTATACTATGTTTAGATAATTGAAATTACATCGTCAGAATAATTTCTTTCATGAAACCTATTTTCCTTAAATAAAAGGTGTTTCCTAAATGCTTACAGGGATGAAAATAGAAAGTAATTTTGTTCAGAGGAGAGTTGATATCCCTTTGTCAAAAAAATACTTTGGAGTGTGGCCCCGCCGTTCTTCAGTTTTGCCATTGTTTCAATTAAAAAATAAGCGGTAAATTACCGGGGTTCACAGGTTTTAAAAGTGCTTGCAGCAGACTGGCATACTAAGTGAGACCAAAGGATCCATTGGAAAAATCTACAAAAATCTTAAAAATCTAGACAATCTTTAAAAAATTTGGATTGCAGCGACTCGGTTGAACAATAAGACTCAAACTTTTTCTTTTTTTAAGTGTAACATTTGATATTTATCCTTACCTAAATATCTTAATATCGGTAAATCACCTTCTAATGACAGACCCTCAAATTTAAATTATACTTTCTGCATTTAATAAAACCTCACAGATAAGAGTAGTTTTAAAAATGTTAAGACCTAATTGGTAGTAATAATAATTAACGGAACGAGTCTAGATATCATTACTACAGTTACCTAACGGCATCAGTGCAGGTAATGGAAATATCGATTGCTATTTAAACTGCACATAATTAATCGAGCTGCAACTAGTAGTTCTGTGAACAGTAGACCTCGCTCGTTAAACTAACAAATCGAGGTTTGAGCTAACGTTCATAAAAACTATATATCGTTAAAAAGGGTCTGANTCCGACAGCGGCCCTAGGAGGAGAAGGGCGCCCCGTTTTGCAAAATGTTTAAAAAAGAGCGGTTAAAAGTGTTTTTTCGTCGTTTAGGACCTGAACCGCGAAAAATTTCTAAAATTTTTTCCACAGTCTTACCAAACACATGTTACCAAATATCTCCGGTTTTCTGATAGGTGAAAACAAAATTTCCCGATGTAACCCCTATGTGGGGGTGCAAAAAAAGTTCTCGTTACCGGCTATGGACCTCTGCGGGATCTACAAAAACCTTGAAAAAAAATTTAAAATTTTTAATTATTCTAAAAGTTATACGTAAAAATGTGTTAAAAAACACCATTTTTGACCAAAGACGATTTCCCGTTGAAAATAAACCCATTTCCCGGAACATTTCCCGGCATATAGAATTTTTCCTTAAAAATACACTATAACCTTAACAATTTCCAGAAAACTACATGTCTCTGCGACAAACACACCTATTAGTACAAAAATCAAAAAAACACCCTTTTTCGACCTTTAGGGTCGATTTTCACCCTTAAGGAGTGGTTTAAAACAGCCCTTACCCAATCTTTGGTCAAGTGATTTTTAAGTTTCCTAACCAATTTTGACATTAGCAACTCGAAATTTTTCCGAAAATCAAGAGGCGGGGTATAATTATTTTTTTGTTTTTTGCCGTGGCGCCTTAAAATTAAGTGAATGTTTACCCCTCCTCCGCCATTCGATGGACAATGAAGTTTCAACCCCGCCCCACACCACAGCTCGGTCGGCCTGCGGCCTCCCTCGCAAAGACAGTCGATGTACAAAAATTAAGAGACAGACAGACACACAGACGAAATGCCAAACGGTCGAGTTAAAACAGAGACCTCGCTACGCTCGGTCAAT
>KZ651747.1:224993-240086 GCA_001010745.2 Gerris buenoi
GGTCTGAAACGTGGCTTTTTTAGATAAACATTTGTACCTTTTTAAAGTAAGTTTTAAGGGCTATCCAACAATAGCAAACATGACCGGCTTGCTACCAGTTTTACCTTTTCTTAAACAGAAGAACACAACTTTGTACCCCTCATGTACCCGGTACAGTTATAAATTTCAGGTGTTCCTTTCACGTACACTTTACTACTATAAAGTACTAAATACCATATGCGGTTTTTTACAACCGGTAAAAAACCAACTCGGAAAAACAGATATATTAACGGTTTTTTATGTTTTACCCCCCTTAAAAAGTAAAATTTGACAAATTTGCGCATAACAACAATTGTTGCACTTTAAAAGAGCTTTCCAAATATACCAATTTCTTTCAATTTAAATGATACACGAAAAAAACCGACAAATTTACAGTTTTTTACGTTTCCCCCCCTTAAAAATTAAAATTTTGAAAAAGTATACATATCAAAAATTGATGTACTTGTCAAGAGCTTTCCAAAAATACTAATTTCATCAAAATCAGAGCATTTTTATTTTTGGTCATGTGACCGAAAAATTACGGCAAACGGAAAAAAGTTTACTATCAACAGTGGCGCACCAACGGGGGGGCTGAAGGGGCTTAAGCCCCCCCCAGAGCCCCCAAAAAAATATACAAACTTAAGAAAATACCATTACGATACGAAATATTCGTGGAAGATCATGCATGATTGTTTTTTTTAATAATTCCTGCTCATAAAACGCCAGAAAGTAACATTTTTATATGGACTTCACGCATGAGTGTGAAATTATTACCCCGCAATCAGAATTGAAATCGGTTAAGAATTGCGAAAGTTATGAACGCTCAAAGTTGAAATNCCCCCCCTCATCACAATCACTCGTCTTCTAGGTTGCTTTTTTCATATTCCATACAACCTACCTATACAGAGGTTAATGCTCCTGGAATCCGGTGTAGAATTGCTTGGGTGTGTAAATATGTGGGCGTGTGGATCGAGACCAGGGCAGTGAGTTGCCCAAGTTGCCCCAGAGGTATACCCGAGATACTCCCCTTGGTAACTAGATCTCTCGACTTACTCTACCAGCTTCCAAGGACTTCGGGCCCTCTGACCTACTTACACCTGCTTACTAACCCAGCCTTAGATCGCGCCATTCTCTCGTCTTTACATCTCTCATACACACACACCTTGATGACTGGCCTTTAAAAATATTTATTGGATGCATATAAAGAAAATAAAAAAACAATACATATTTCTTAATATTTTCAAGCAGTAGTTTCTTCGGAGCAACTGGTTTTGAACTCTGTTTGAAACTTCGAATTTGGTTAGGGATATATTGTGTATAATAATGGCAGAAGGAAATTATAGGCACAAAAAAAATTATCCAAAATTGCTTCATATTTGTTAATATCCAGTGATAACTATAATACAATTGTTATTAAATTGGTTTAAAAAAAAATTAAATATGCTCCAATAAATTATCCACTGGTAATTGTTTCAGACTAATTGAAGTTACATTCCAGCTATGTTTATAAATCTGGTGTTCTAGGAAATTTTAAGAAAGAGCTACTAATCGTACTACTAGATTAGTTAAAAAGTAATCTTTAACCTATGTACTTGTCGAGGAACAGTGAGGGATTTCAAATCCTGTTATCCGCAATTAAATTTATTGAAGGCTGATTCTGTGTTTAAAAAGTTTTTACGTTTAAACATTGATCAGTTCAATTACGTTTTGTCACTCATTGAGTGAACTATTAAGACCTCTCAGTTCTGTTGTGACTATAACTCTCAGCTAAGAGATTTAATATTAAAATACATCGAACTAAATAGCAAAAAAAATCGTGTTGAGGTTTAAAGATACTTGAAACTCGATTATTTTTGCGTCATCCATTTTTCCAGCACGAAAAAGAAAATATAATTTCCGGCTGCGACGACTGTTATACAGCTATGTAGGCAGGTCTCATTCAAGTAGGCAGAGTCCCATTCATAAACGCGCGGCTGCAGCCGCACCGCTAGTCAGTCATTGGTCGCCACATTGAACATCACCCTTTAGAAGTATTAAGGCTTAACAAATGGACATATTTGTTAGGATTTACCTTTCTTGCTTTCATAAAATGTCACCATTTACAGCGGGGGTTGTGTCTCTTTAATATACGTTACATGCTTGACGTCTAGAAAAATAACCTTCTAATTCAGAGTTAAAGAAAATTATTAAAATCTTGCACTTCAAATGAAATTACCATACGCTGTTAGTTAATAGAGACTATGTATTAGTTTAAAATATAAGGTAAAAGTTGTAATTTCTTTTTGTTGGGTTTTCTTAAAAAAAATCAGTAATTGTGAATTAATTTGCTGCTGTTATATCTTATATGTCAGAATTAGGCAATAAATGTTGTACAGTGACAATAAAAAGGCTTGATAAAGGTTATTAACAAGTCGAATTTCTTCTAAAATCATTGGTTATTATTATTATTAAATATCGGGTTTCCAATTTCTTACGGTTAAATAAAGATCTCTGTTCCATAAACAATACGTTAAGCCAGTTGTATATATTGCGTTGTGGATTTCTTTAAAAAAACTTAATTGACACGGAAACAAATTGCCTGCATATAAAAAAAATCAGTCAACAAAAGTTAAAAAACGAATTACCGTCAGCTTCGTTGAATCTAAATGTAATTTGAAAATTCAAGCTCGCAAATTAGCTCCTTCCGACTTATATTTTTTAAATATCAAGGCAATTTATTGTTCTGTTTTTTCAGATCAATGAGCACGAATTAAACGTGTCAATAAATGTGTTGAGAGGTAAAAAGAAGACATTCATCAATTTAATCATGAAGTTTTCCTTATGTTGACATTGTACCAATTAATGTTCGAGAAACATAATTTATATTATGACCTGACCTAATTATCATTTTACTATCTATAGTTCCATATATTAACCCTAATTTATCTGATTATTTACCTTAATATAGCTTTAAGATAAGAACTGTTCCTGCTTATGTGATTCCTGATTGCTCCAATTTTCTATTGTTTCAGGTGAGTTAAAGGATATATCTAGTCTCCCTAAATATCGTTCGTAAGTAATTAATTTAAAATTTATATTTTCGTATTATTGGAGGTAAACCATGGTTCCTTTTGTTTTTGTATCATGCATCTGACACATTATGTCGACGTTTTGAAGTCTACTTATATTGCATTTTTGTGTAATTGTGAACTGTAATCATTAGAGTCACTGATCAAGCAAAATTAAGGAGAGAGTACTTTTTATATTTTTGGCTTTAAATTTATAACAAAATTTTGTTTTAGCTAATTATGACCTTTTGTTTGGTTTTGTTAAATTCCTTTTGCATTTTTGATTATATTTTAAATTCTCTAATATGGTTCAGAAAAATAACTTTTTGTTAAATTTAAAATTTAAACATAATGATGTACTTAATTTGTTTTGTAAATTGTTCACCCTATAAAAAAGTATTATGTATATTGAATTACTCTCGTGTTTGATAAATATTGTTTTAAATAAACGAATACTTTACATATGCTAGTTGGTTTCAAGTAATATAACATTATAAATCCCTTTCTTCGTCAGAAATCCAAATTAGTTTGTATCGACATGTGTGATAAATTTATTTTCTTATCAACTTAATTGTGATGCGACCTTCATCGTGGAAATGATCGTACTAATTTTTCTTGATAATCTTTTTACATTGACTTGAAACCTACAATTCTTTTTGGCCAATAAAAGTTAATTTCTCCGGGTCCAATTTATTTTTTATTTTTTCTATCGCAACTATTAAGTCTGACGAATTAATAGTGTATCTTTAATGTTGATTGCGTTCCGTGACCAACTGTAATTTTCTTATCAATTATTACGTTTATTAAGGTTGTATCTATTATTATCTATTTTTATTAATATTCTATATTATTATAGCCACCATTTATTTTGTAACTGGTATACACATGTATTTGGAACGAAATTAGTTAATTACTTATAAATACTTAGTTGTAGAGAATATAATCATGGTAAGCATGATTTGATCGCAAGATCATTCTGTCAAAATAATTTTGACAGATTTAAAAGAAAGGAAGGAAAATTAAATAAATTAGACAGTCGATAGTTATTAAATCATAACGTCAGTGCAGTTAGTATGCGTGGACACTTAAGGCTGTGTACCGTATCAGTTGACAGTCTAGTTTTATGTATTAATTAATTCTATTAACTTCTACGCTGTTAATTAAAAACAAATCTTTCTGGAAAATCTTTAAAATTGGAATCATCTACTATCTTTTATAACATAAATATTTAATAATGATTCGAACTATTTGTCTTATTATAATTATTAAACAAAACAATTTTCTTCTTTGTATTATTATTATTATTTAGCGTAGTTATTTATGGTCAAGTAACTTTATACATCACAGTATGCGTCAAATCCGGTAGTTCTGATTTTTTGGAGACTTGTTTATGATGTTGGCCTAATAAATAATCCAAGTTTGTGACCTCTCCAAGGCTTGTGCCCACAAGACGTCGACGATTTCATCAATATCCCCTGATGGGGATATGCCATCCCAATACGTCAATCCAGATACGGACGCACCTTAACTGGGACCTTCCAAGAGGGCTAAATTAATTTAATTTTTTTATTTTGAATATTACTCAATTTCCTAACAAAGAAACTTATTAAGTTTGTTGTACTTATCTTTTTTTTTATTATTCGTAGCTTAGCTTAAACATCATCGTTCACACTTCTCATTTTTTTTTTCTTTGGGGTTTTAGTTCCGTTCGACTGCTCAGGCCATTACAGGACAGGGGTTATCCGACCACTTTACTCATCTACTCGATGAGATCATTAGTGTGAAACATGTCTGACCCCTCCGGGATTCGAACTCACACCGGAGTTTTAGACCTTGGTTTCAGAGCCGAGGACGCTAATCCCTCGGTTACGCCGGTCCCTTACAGTATAATCAGGGTCAAAATTAATTAAGCCCTCTTTGAAGGTCCCAGTTGAGGTTCGTCCGTATCTGGATCGACGTATTGGGGTTGGTGATGAATCGTCGACGTTTTGTGCCCACAAGCCATCCTCCATTTCGACATCGGACAGATCGTCTGGAATACCTTCTGGAATATCTACTACTGCATCAGGTATAATATTGTCACAACGGGGTCCCGCTGCAGTGCCTGCAGACTGATGAGCATTTTAATACTGCCTTCCTGCAGCTGCACGTGTTCCCATATCCCTTCGTGCAGCCCCAAGAAATCATTCACAGAGGTGTTGTGGGGCTGCATCTCTGCAAATAATTGCGAAGTTCGATAAAAATTATAAACTTTGAAAGGCTGTATCTCGAAAATTATTGGGTCTACAGAGACAATTCTAGTATCATATTGTAGCAAATTTAGTCTACTTTAATAACGTCCTTAAAATGTTTTTTTTTAAAAACTAGTCCTTTAGGGTTATAATCGCCAAAATGTGAATAAATAACGATTTTTTCGATTTTTGACTAAGTTGCGTTCGGCGCTCGAGGTCACAAACTTGGATTATTCATTAGGCCAATATCATAAACAAGTCTGCAAAAAATCAGAACTACCGGATTTGACGCATACTACCCCATACTTTCAGTCGACAAAGTTACTGGATTATTATTCTCTGTTGATCTTAAGTAGTTGTAAACAAAAATATGATGAATTATTAATTTTTCTCTTGTTTCTAATTAGCATCCAATTATTTTTTAAGTATTCGATTAAAAATGGTTCAATATGACTAGTCACATAAAAATTATTTAACGCAATTTCATCTACATCCTCCTTTTACTTGCTGAATAAATTGGCAAGGATAAGTTTGCTGGGGAAAAAAATTAAAATCAGTATAGGGTGTGGTTTTCTTTTTTTTTAATCGGAAATTCAAGTAATAATTCTTCAGTGAACCTGTTGATTTCTTACCGAATTTTTTAGTCTGTAGGTTTTGCTTTTTTGACGAAGTAAATTTGACCTTATTCCATTTTTTATTTTCTTTCAAGAAATAAATTACAGTTTAATTTACTTCACATGCATTCTATAAAAACCCGTTTTATGATAGTAGAAGTTATTTTTTTATGTGCTAAATGATTTAGACGACCTTATTTATTTAACGATAAATTAGAATGTAAGATCAAATGTCTTAAAGTAGTGATATTTTAGTACAAATCATTTCCTCTTTTATTTTGTTTCCCGTTAAAAATAAACATAATAATAATTCTTGTGTTAACCATTTAAAATCGTAGAGCCTTTTATTCGGTTTTTATAAACTGAAATTTGTTTAGTATAAATTATTACAATTTAGCTCTGTACAATAAAATTTCCTGTTCATTTTTTTATGATCCATATCTATTTTTTGTTATTGTAATTTAGTGATATTTATTATAGTTCATATTATTAGATTTAGATGTGTATTATTATCTTAATGTTTTATTTATTTATTATCTTAGTTCATTATCTATCTCTAAATGTATCCTTAACGGTAGTTTTTCATATACATAGTCTTTAAATTTTTAAAAATACTTTAGTGTTATATTAAAGACTAGCGAATATACGTTCATATTTTTCCGTGGCGTATTAATATTAATCTTAAAGTCATGATTGCAATATTACATGGCCTATGTTATGGTTCAAATCATAATGTTTCAAGCCCATGTTTTTACAGAAAGTTTATATTGTCTTGCACTCAGTTATAATATGCTTAATACTCCATGGTCCTAAGTAAACGGTTCTTGTTCCGTTTGTGATTCTTTCAAAGTTTCATATTAATGTTCAAGGTTCCATACATTTATCAATTATATACATAGTTCCTTTAATGCCATATTCTCCTTTTAATACTTAGTTACTAAAAAAATATTGAGTTAGTTTCAAAATTCAAATCTCAGGATATGTTTGTGTTTTTTTACTTTGCCCTTATCAATCGTCGATAAATACTCCTGTTTATTTAGATTACGTGTAGATAGTGTGGTAAGTAAACTAAAAAAAAATATACTCATACATTTAAAGTTAAGATTATGAAATAAATATGAATAGAGAAGTTCTGTTTACTTTTAGTTGAAGAAGAATGTAAGTTTCCAAGTGAAATTTATTTTCACAAATATTTAAATTTAACGAGAGTTAGTATTTTTGTAAAATATAACAGTACCTGTATTTTTTATAATTTTGAAAAAAATAAAATACCAGATAACTGTATAATTAGAAATAAAGATTTCTAATTATAATTTATTTATAATTTATTTGATTCTTAAATTAGTTATTCATATCAAATCTGTACTTGTAAGTTAATTATAAACACTTAATTATATTTAAAGATTAACTTGTGGCACACAGTTACTAGCTTCATAGCTCACTATTTTATACTAACTAGCACATAATATAATAGTTATTTGCAAAAGTTATTTTCACTTTGAACTCTTTGTGACACTGGAAAACCCAGCTGTTTATTAATTATTTTTGTATTAATTAATAATTAATATTAATAATTAATATTAATAATTAATNGATGATTAAAAACAACACTGACTATATTCCTATTAGACCCCAGCAGTTTTTACTCAAATATTTTTAGTACCTACTATCCTAACACAACCTACTACAAAGTCCTCTTCATTCAGTTTGTTGTTCAAGTTAGGTGATTTATTAATTTTATTTTATTTTTTTTAAGTATTCGTTAAATGGAATTCATTAAATTTTTTAATATAAATATAAATATTAAAACATTAATCCATTATTGTTTTAAGAGACGTTTCGACCCGTATTCAATCACAAGGTCATCATCAATCTTTATTTCTAAAATTACAAGATAATATAATAATGTAATAATATTTTTGTTGCAAATTTAATCTTCGTTAGGTTACTTTCATTTGTTCAATTTTGTTTTATTTGCACATTATTTATGTTTGACTTACATTTAAAAAATAAATCATAGTCAAATTGAAGAAGAAAATGTATTAAGAAATATTTAAGTAACAAAAAGTTCATTAATTATCTTATTCTTACAGTATATACTCATAGTAGCATGGATTTTGACATTGCCCGACTTGGCAATTATGCTCACCTTTCAAGGTCAAGTTCATGCATCCGTTACTTTTGTAGTAATTGCAGTAACTTAAGCTCTAGTTTATCACTCTTGATTTGATATATTACTATACTCTAACAAATTCTTTTTATTTCTACATAAATTCATAAATCAATTGAGTGAGCTTTTGCAAATTATTGTGGATTTTGATGAGATATAATTACATATATTTAAAAAAACTGTCGGATGCAACTTAAGCAAAATTTTCTAGTAACATGACCGCTGAAAATAAAGCAGATGGTTGCAGTGACGGAACACGATTGTTCCCTCAGACTCCGCCGGCATATTACTTTATGTAAAATATTATTAAATATATCACTCAACTACTCAAAAACTTCTGCTTGTATCAAGTTGAAATTTTACATGCCTGTATCAATTGTACTTTAGTTTAGTTTAGACGATGTGTATGAATTTTTATTAAAATCATTACGTTAGAACGTAAGATGTTGGTAAAAACGTTGTTTTCCTATTTTAATGTTTAGGCCCGCTTTAATAAATTTAGCGATCTTTAACACTTGATTGAAGTGTCGGTGTTGGTTTTACTTATTGTTAAAACAATAGTGCATCAGTTTTTTTATTTTATAATCTAAGTAATTTAATAAGTTAACTTTACTACTTATATAGTAATTCTTTAAATAAATAATGTCTTTGTAGTGTTGTTTTACTCGTTGATATTAGTGATATAGTGACCTGACCATAATATTATTTTGTATATACTAACCCCGCATTAGTGATTGGAATTGACGATTTAGTCTAATACATTTTATAGTTAGTTGTCTTCTTGTTGGATTAGAAAATATTCTTTCTTTTCTGCAAGCAATATTATATGTCACGTTCCTGAAGTGATCCTTTTTCCTTGTATATTTGTCTTTTAACTCTTTAGAAGATGAATATAGTTTATTTTTACTTAATTACAATTAAAATTTAAAATTCATTTTATTCTTTGCTTCGTTAATTTTGAGTATAATTTATTCCTTACTCCTTAGTTGTTTACTTAATCCTGGAATAAATCATGATTCTAAGTTTGATTTGTCCAAACTATCTTAGACTGTCTTGAGTGGTAGGTAGGAGCTTGTTAAACAAGGCTTAAAATTACTTGTTAGGAGTTAAGAAAACATTTAATTCCTGCTAATGATTATCTTCTTATCTATCCTGTTAGTTGTTCAGATATAGAATGATATAATTAAGAAATGTCCTTTGCCGATAACATACTATGTTAACATTTATCTTTAGAATTTATTAAATTAAGTCGTGATCTGAAGATGATGCCAAGTACTGCCCAATTTTCCTTGATACATGATTTAGTAGTATACCTACTTTTTTTTATCTGGTAATTTAAAATTATACTTGCTTTATGTTTTCTATAAAAAGTTAAAAATACAATTTCAAATTAATTAGCATTTACGATAGATTTATTAATTTACATTACAAGCTAATGTAAGATTACCTACAAATAAGTACACATTTAGTATTGTACTTCTCATTTATTCATTTGATCTTAGTATACGGAATCCATAAGTGCACTTCTTATAACTGCAACAAAAAAATCTTTTTTTCACAAGCTTAATAAAATCAATTGCTTTTTTTCAACGTTTATCTTTAAAAAAGTCAGCTGATTAACATAATGAAAAATAAGTTGCGGCAAAGTATTTTGTTAGTAGAAGTATCCATATTAATTTTTTTATAATTTCGAGTTATTATCCATAAATTTTGGTGGTTAAAAGTAAATTAAAGCCTCGGTGTCATTTTATTGTTATTAAATTATTAATTTGAGCCAAGTCAATCTTCAATATAATTTTTACTTAATTGTCAATTGCACTTGAAATGACCTGTCATGGTTCTCTGATTCACTGAGATACTTTCACTCTAAAAAGGCAGGGAACAAGACCTTTCTTAATGAGGAAGCATGAGTCCGTCTCTCTTTGGCGTTAAAACATAATTTTTAATGATATTGTTATGGATCGGTTCAATCAAAAAAACCTTCTATCGTGTGTTTCCAGTTTTATTGGTGTAGGTGTAGGTAGATCATTGGCCGCAGTAGGCAAGATTAGCCTATTTTTAGACTTATCTTTCCATTGTTTGTAGTAAGATTAGTATCTATTTGATTGATTAAGAAATTATTATAATAATTGCTAAGTTATCTTACAATTTGTTATTATTAAAATATAGAAAACGGAAAGCCTTTCCACAAAACAAATGTTTAATTCTCTAAACTAATTTTCATCGGTGCTTACAATAGTATTATTAAATATGGCTACATAAGTACTATATAAAAACAGTGAATTTACTGTAAAAAAAAAAAAAAATCCAAAATGGAACGAAATTTAAAGAGAATGAGAGACAATTAAGAGACTTGAGTTGGGGGGATATTACTACTGATGCTGATGGCTGATGCGGCCGAGAGGCTGGAGACTAGTTTTGAGAAGTAAACATTCATTTTGTAGGAAAGCTTCCCGTTTTTCATTATTCTACCGGCATCGACTCTACTTGCGCTCTTTCTTTTGCAGATGGTGTATTATCTTTATTCACTCAAGTTTACTTCCTTTAAATTTGAATTTGATAAATCTAACTTGCGAAGATGTACGATGATTTTGGCGCCTGACTTCTACTGTATTGAAGTTGTTTAGATGACTAAAGGAGTTTACTCTATATTGCAGCCTAGTACACGCTGCTTTTATTTAGGCGTTTCTCAGTGCTAGTATAGTTGGCCTGTGGGTTGTGCGGTACGATTATTGTGTATGGTATGAGAGGCAAACTGCGCAGAAAGTTGCTCGTAGTGTGGTGTGGGTGCTGAGAGGTTGGATCCCCACCACGCATGCGCCTCTCCTCTAGCCGGCTCACCACGTGGTGAAGGTACAGTCAGTTCCGCAGTGGATGTCTTATAGGGTGCTCACGTCGCTTTCTTCTTGATATACCGCATTTATCTTTCAATTACCCTTCTAAGTTTTTAAATCGTTATTAATTATTCGATTTTTTTTTTTTTTTTCGGGTTGCTCTTATATCCCTCCTTGATATTTCGGATCAATTTATATTTGTTTTCTCCATTTATTTTCAAGATGTTGGTAAGTCAAAAACATAATTTATTTTAAGATGTAAAATTTACTTGTCGTTGTTTTGTATACCATATGGTACTTAGTTTCGATAATAAAAAATAAATTCCTATTTCTCCCTATATTTAATGTCTTACAACGTAGTCTCCTAGGCCTCCAGGCGACACCTTCAATTATACTTATTATTATTTTTTTTTTTTTCCTTTAAACGAGTAAAAATAATACCTCAAAACCCATCCTTTGTCTTAATAAAGTAGACCCAATTTATATTTTTTATTTATTTATTTTTTTTTTGTTCCCCGGTTTTCTTACACTTTCAATTCTTAGTTTTTATACACCTTCTATTCTATCATAGATGATTATTATTGGATCCTATAAGTGTTTGAATAGATTCCTCTATGACTTCTATTTTCTCTAGGACCTATATTTTGAAACTGGTTTGACATTGATCTTTTATTTTCGTATTGTGTTCCTTGTTCTTACTTGTAAAATGAATAAATTACACTACTGCTTTACTTATAATGTTAATGCTTTATTTATTTATAAATACGTATGGTAAAATATATATATGTATATATTATTTTTTATTTATTATATTAGCCTTTTAAAAGCACGTTCTGAATATGTAATATTTATTTAATTCAAATCAAAAGAAAATAAAAAGCAAGAAAATCTATTGAATGTTGTAAATTATTCCCCCCGGGTTTTAATTTAAATCTATAAAAAAAAAAAAAAACATTAGTTGTATTTTCTAAATTGAATTTATATCATCAATAAAACATTAATTTGATTATTGAACTTTGAAATGAATCATTTTGTTATCAAAGTATAATATTTAAGTTTATACCATATTTATTTGTATTATTATTTATTTCTTTATTTACAGTAAAACATTAAACTAGGAATACAAATTATGTATAGTAATCGATAGTTTTGTGAATAATATTTTTTTTATTAATATTTCTAAAGCTGCTTTTATTGCTGTGTTGAAATTTTGTGCAACCCACCCTTATAACTACCTCAAACCACGAGGTTTGTCACGTGGGTCCCCCCCCCCTTCCCCAATATAATGTCGACCACAGATACAGCATATGCAAATAATTATATTAATTTTTATATGGAATAATTATAACATGTTTTACTTATGGGACTTAAAACAACTCACTTTCAATTTGTTGAGTATACTATTTGAAGATAATAATCTTGTGATGAAATTGTATAACTTGTCGAAACTTTAATTAATTATTTGTTTTAGTTGAAATTTATTAATTAATATTCCATAAAAAAAATAAAATAAAATAAAAAAAGAAAAAAAGAAAACAGAACGATTCTTAAAACTTTAAAAGTTTGAAGTTGAATAATTTTAGTAAGAAGGTACTTTTTTAATAGTAATAATTCAAGGCTATAAATAATTTAACTAAACATAAATTTTTAAAAATAGATAAGAGAATGTGTAGAGTTCAATTTAAAATTATATTTGTATTTATTTACTTATATTTTATTTTTTTTTTATTGATGACAATATTGAATAATAATTGCATATAAGTATTTTTATTTATACACAGTAAACTTTTAAGCCATAAAGTAACATCTAAAATATTTTATGGCTTCTCGTCTTAGTTATTTTAAGAAAGTATATCTTGGGCAATCTCCTGCCTTAACTCGTTAACTTATGAGAAGTTTAAAAAGTTAAATATCACAAAGTAAATAATTTGTTTATTATACTAAATCTATTTTTTTTATTTATAAATACAATTTGAAAATGCATTTTTATTGTGAACATAATCAGTTCTTTGATGACTTTCGTTTAAATTATGAGCTTATTATGTAAAAATTATGTTCTTTGGTACTATTATACGTACTTGTGTTATTTTTCTACCTATACTGTTGAAGACATTTATATCCATTTGATGTAGATTGTATCTTTTACCATTCCTACCTTAAAGGAAAAATACAATTTTGTGTTTCACTTTGGTAGTTTTTTTTATTGATTTGATTTTCTTTACATAGGAGGATTTTTTTTTTTTTATTATTATTCATTTAATTCTTAGTATTTCCTGTTCACGTTCACTATTATTAAGAAGTTTTAAATCAAGTCAGTTTAGAATTCATACACTTGAAAGTGAAATAAAACCTTTTTATCGTTTAGAAAAAGGATTTTTTAGTATAAATTTATTCGAAATGTGTAGGTAAACACAAGGATCTTTTGAATTTCTATTTTAACAAATTTTTTTCGTAATGTTTAAATTGCTTGAAAATAAAAAATAACAAGTGTTACACATCCGAAAAACTTTTTAGCGAGCAATATCGGATTCCTCCATATATTTTGTTTATAAAATTCTTATAATTCCTTTCTTTTAATAAACTTTCTTCTCTATAAAAATCAGGTAGCTTCTCTTATAATTTTGTTGACAGACTCTAAATATTTGCATTGGGAGTTAATACTCCAAGTGTAATGTTTTCAAAAACATCATGAAATTATGATTTCATAATAAGTTCTTTGATGACTTTCGTTTTAATAGCTTATCAAGTTAAAATTGATTTTTTTGGTTCGATTGTACGTATTTGTGTTATTTTACGATACTGCTAAGGCATATTAATATCCATAATAATACCGTTTTATGATTTTTACTTTACATTTTTTTTTATTTATAATTGAGTTGTGTCCCGTAGGCGACAACACACCTCGAAATTAATTATTATTGCTATGCTAAGGCAGCCACATTTACTCTAATAAAAA
This sequence comes from Gerris buenoi, assembly GCA_001010745.2. Classification (NCBI taxonomy): domain Eukaryota; kingdom Metazoa; phylum Arthropoda; class Insecta; order Hemiptera; family Gerridae; genus Gerris; species Gerris buenoi. The sequence goes on from KZ651747.1 coordinate 238,864, forward strand.
TAATGTTTGTTTTAATTTGTTAGTCTTCAAATAGATATAATAACGTATCTAAAAAAAAAATAGATGTATAAAATAATTTACATAATTTTACTTTTTTTCTAATCACAAAATTATAATGATTGCAATATTAGTTTGTTTATCTGGGTTTTATTGGTTGCTCAATTTTTGTACATGATTTCCCATCAGTTTTTTTGTTTATTAATTGCTTAATGCTGACACTTCCTTTTTTTTTTTTTTTGCTTGGAAAATTACTAGATTTTTGTTGTTAGTTTCATTTATCATTTCCAAAATTGCTTTCTCGACAGGTAATAATTTTTATCTATTCAAAATCCGAAATTCATTTTTAATCCTGGCATTTTTTTAAATTATTGTCACTTTGGCATTTTATCTATTCAGTTAAATTTCAATTATTAATTTAAATGATTACTAGCTGAAGTACCCGGCGCAGCCCGGGTTCCTATCTATCGGAACATAGTTTTACTAACTTAGAAACCTTCCCGGGCAAGCGTCCAACCATTTCCCAAAGTTTCATCGCAATCGGATGCCCGGTTTAGGCAGGCATAAGAGACAGACAGACAAACATTCATTTTTATATATGTATATAGATTATATTTTTTTTTTAGTGGTTCTGATTTCAACCACCTGTTTTTAACTTCTTTAAGTTAGATCATTTTCCAATATATTATTAAGTGTTTTTCAATACTATTTAAATCCTCTAATTCACTTTTTAATTTTAAAATGATTATATTAGCTTTTCAAACTTCTTATTGGGTGTTTAGTTGATATAATTGATTTGTTTTATAAACACTCAGTATCATAATTAAACCGACAATTGCAAAAACACGTTAAATTCACACAGATAATTGTTAGTTTTACATTTATTCGCAATAATTACACTTCTTTCTTTCTTTATGGTGTCGGAAAATCGTTATTCATATTTTTTCCTATTTTCTTACAATCTTCTTTATTAGATTGTATATGTTCATTTCACACGAACAATACGAATAAAGAAATTATAAACTACTGTTGGAAAAAATATTAAGTTTATTATAGCTCCACTTAATATTCCCTCTAACTTCATTCATTGTTTCTTTTAATTCATAAATAGAAATACTCAATTCTTCGTTCAATTAAATGTGCAGTTAAATTCACTTTTAATTGTAACATTTTTAGCCTTTTTTCCTTATAAACAAAGATTGATTTCTCTCTCTCAATCTCTCTAT
>KZ651747.1:240479-316607 GCA_001010745.2 Gerris buenoi
GGGGGGGGGGGGGTACGTAAACGTTTAACCTGTTATACCTATATTTTATTGTTACTTTTATAATCGTAATAATCGACGTTGAATTTATTTCTTTATTTGAAAAAGATAATTTCAAAGATTGTTTGATAACAAAAAATAAATTGTATTGCACGTTTACAATGACTGAGTATTGGTTATTTGTTTTATATGTTTTGAGAGATAAAAACAAATCACTTTTGTTTTTAGGTACTTAGTATATCCGATAACAGTAATTAATTATAATTAAAATGTTAATTACAACCCGTTAATTGTTTTTCTTGTTAATTATTAATATTTTTTTCTGTTATTTATACAATGATAGTATTTAAATTGAATAAGGTACATCAAACAAGGTATATTACTATACCAAACTATTAAGTTGTATTAATATAAGGTGTATTACATAACTTTTACCTTTATTAATTTTATGCTTTAATCAATAAGTAATCATAAGATATAAGATATTTCTAATTTTCTAGCCTTGTTAGGGTTTTTGTTTGTAGCATGGGTCTAAAAACCATCGCTATAAATTGATTAAATTTTCCCTTCAGTAGGCTTATTTTGAGCACAATCGGACGAGCGGTTTGGGAGATATTGGCATTTTTGTGTTTTTTTAAGGTTTTTTTCTGAACCAAATTACGGGTAAACTGTAAGTCGTATCGAAAAGCGGATTGCACCAGCGATACTAATTCTAAAAGATCTACAACTTTGGTCCTATGACTTTTTGTCGTAGGACCATCCCTTCTACCTTAAATAGGGACATGTTTTTATTTTTGTTAAATTTTTGACTTTGAGCTCGTACATCATGGGCAATAAGTGACCGATTTAATTTCTGATTGAGGGGCTGAAACCGCACATTAATGCCTTTAATTAATTATACGGGAACATTTCATGGAAGTCATGTGTGGGATTTCCACTCCGGTACTTTAAAACAAAATAATAATGAATTAATTACGTTCCGTATAAGGATCACCAGGCAAAAACGATTTACATTATATATTCCTGTATCCTGTATAACATTATACATTCCTGCGTTTGCCTGATTGTAACTTACCTTATCCCTTATACCCAACACAAAAAATGACACTGTGTAGTTATGTTATGTGTGATAAGTGATAACACAAACACAGGATAATTATAGGGCAGACCAAAAACCTCATCCCTTAAAAATTAGATATTGAAGTTTAATGGGTCATAAAACTTATCATTTTTCATTTCATGGGTCATAAAACTTAAATATTTTATAAGGAAAATGCGTCCCGTGGTGTTTTAAATGAAAAAGGAGGACGCCCTGACTACAAATATATATTTGTTTTCTATTTTGTTCCAATTAATCTTAGCGCCATGTATCCTTGAAAATTACACCCTGAAATCTATTGGGGGACAGTTTTTCGGGTCCCTAAATGATTTAACAAATTAACTAATCAATCTTAAAATCATCGTTATTCTTCGTCAAGAATCAAAAAACCGGTATTTTTGGCATTTTTCATAGGTTAGGAAATAAATATCTATCAGCTACGGAATAAATCTTTGTATTGTCTCCAATAATCCTACCTTGATCATCGAACCAATATTTGGCTCTAAATTACTATCTATAGAATAAATTAGAACATAGATACAATGGCCTTGAAAAGTGTCTGCATTAGTGATCCATTTACAAATCTATTATAAATCCATTATTAATCGATTGCATTTCATTTAACTTGTAATTAATTAATTTATTATTAGTCTTCTCCGAGTTACCTTAATCTTATTTAAATTTGTAAATCCTTTTTAAAGGATATTAATTCAAAATATAAATGTTTATTAGTATTCCAAACATTTATTTTTCTTTTCACTCAGAATTTTATTTTACTCCAAACATATGTTACGAAATATAAACATTGCATCTCAGTTTATGAACGACTTGAAGAGACCCAGGTATTTTTTTCTGGGTAAGAGGGAGCTGAACTATAGATTTTTAAAAAAATAGAGGTCGTAAATGGGGGGGGGGGGGTACGTAAACGTTTAACCTGTTATACCTATATTTTATTGTTACTTTTATAATCGTAATAATCGACGTTGAATTTATTTCTTTATTTGAAAAAGATAATTTCAAAGATTGTTTGATAACAAAAAATAAATTGTATTGCACGTTTACAATGACTGAGTATTGGTTATTTGTTTTATATGTTTTGAGAGATAAAAACAAATCACTTTTGTTTTTAGGTACTTAGTATATCCGATAACAGTAATTAATTATAATTAAAATGTTAATTACAACCCGTTAATTGTTTTTCTTGTTAATTATTAATATTTTTTTCTGTTATTTATACAATGATAGTATTTAAATTGAATAAGGTACATCAAACAAGGTATATTACTATACCAAACTATTAAGTTGTATTAATATAAGGTGTATTACATAACTTTTACCTTTATTAATTTTATGCTTTAATCAATAAGTAACACGAATGATCATAAGATATAAGATATTCAAATTTTCTAGCCTTGTTAGGGTTTTTGTTTGTAGCATGGGTCTAAAAACCATCGCTATAAATTGATTAAATTTTCCTGCAAGGTTAAAAATTAGTTGAATCGTTAATACATGTTAATTTTATTTTAATTTATGTAAATGTTTTGCAATATTTCATGAGGCCAATGGGGTGACAAGTTAATGTGGTCAAAACTGTTGATTGTTGACTGGGTCACTGTCAGTAACCTTTAAATTTTAGAATGAAATAAAAACTAAATATTCTTTTTGTAACTCAGTATTTTTTAATATATGTTAAAACTTGAAGAATAACCGTAACGGTAATTTTCCTAGAATATTGCCCTTAAACTTGTGAATATTGGGTAACTTTGATTAATTTTAATTTAAAAAATATGTATAGTTGTATACTTTCTTTGTTTGTTCTTGTTTTCATTTCATCTTTAATATCGCGGTGAAATTAAAAGAAAGAAAAGTTAAAAAAGCATAACATTATATGTAACCCTTGATGCATGTGCGAATATTAATTGGCAGAGTGTACTAGTTTCTGTATTATCTATTTATACCTCTACTGCTAATCCTATTTTTTTTTTTTTATTTTTTTTTTTTTACACTGATATATTTTTCTTTTCTTCTTTTTTTAGCATCGCAGTAAAAGTGTTTTTTTTTCTAATGAGTCTGTCTTCTTTAAAAGTAACTCATGTCTTAGAGAAACTCACACTCATATAGTTATACATATATACATATGATGACTTTGGTAAAAGTGTAGGTAGCGATTTTTTATGAAAGGTTCTCGCTTTAAATTTAGTATATAAAAAAAACAAGATTTCTGGTACAAACTTATGCTTAAAAGTATATTCTATTATTTAATTTAATAAGCAATTGTTTAATAATTGTCTAAAAAGGGTGTGAATATCCTTTAGCGATCCCTGTAATTTTTCTTCTCTTACATCCTTACATTCTTAATTGAAGTTATATTGCAGTATTATATTTTTTCAGTTTTAATTTTATATTTTTCTTGGTCTTTTATATATTTTTTTTTTTATCATTAAAATGTTAAATTTTTGCTCTGTTGATTTTAATTTTTTTTTTTTTTTATTGAGAACAAGAAAAGAATGTCAACTATGCTGGTAATAATTATTCATTCATGCGATATCTTAGATTTTTGCTCTGGTTAAACTCTTTTAATCCGTCACTTAACTTTAAACTTGTATCATTTTCATTTGTGGCGATGGAGGAACCTGTCTTTTTGTTTCGATTGTATACCGAACTTTTCGTTCTTTTAAGAGTAAAGATGTTTAGGAAAACCTATTCTATAGTTTTCTTAAAGTACTAATGATCTTTTTGTAGAACTTCATAATAAAGTTTAAGGAATGGACTTTAGTTCTACCATAACTTTTTAAAAAAGCAATATATTTCGGATGTTACTCCATCATCAGGAACAAAAACAAAGACTATAAACTAGATTGCACTTAATGTATAAAATTTAATGTCTATAAAAATCACAATAAAAAGAGTACACAAGTATTAGGATAAGGTTATGATAAGATAAGATTCTGGAGGTGGTTATATGTTGAAGAGGTTAGGTTATTCCAAAAGTGGTGAGTTTAATGTAGTAACTGCTGGGTTTTTAGCTGATAGATATATTATGTGTAAGGCCTCAAGCTGATTTAGTCCGAGACTCATTTCTTCTTTATGGAAAACCTATTCTATTAGTATTTGAATTTTTACCTTTTAAAACATTTGAACTCGATTTATATCTACTCCTCTTCCTTCTATATTCGTGTGTTCTATATTCGTTATCGCATATTTCATTGTTTTTTTGTTTTTTTTAACCTTTACTTCCCCCAATCACCAAACAAAATCAAATATCTATTCATGTTAGACATGAAACATTGTTCCATAATGCTGTTGGCTTTGAAGCTTGTTCTTAATTTAAGGGGGGTTTGAAGAGGCGTGAATTGCTATTTTTACAAGAGTCGAGCCGCCACCCTGTCGAGTATCTATTGTGATACGGAGGGAGAATATTCGGGGAGGCTGTGTAAATATTTTGGCAGTCAGTCGTTGAGTGTGTGTCGGCGTGCTGATTTGGCTGGTTGGTCTCGAGTCCGGTTCAGTGTCCCTCTCCCCCCACAGCTTGACGCTACTGAGCACTGCCTTTACTCCTAGCAGCTTAATTACTTTACTTCTACGAGGTAGACAACCTCTACTTCTTGCCAACACGCCTTCACGCCAAATTCAACTAGTAATTGAATTATTAATTTTTATGCTACATCAAAAAAAAATAAATAAACAAAGAACCTCAAAAAAAAAAAGTTTATACTTTTCGAATACATTCAACAAATGTATATTTTTTTCTTATCTCTCCTCCTGTTCTTTTTATAACTTAGTTTTATCAATATATTTTATTATAACATTTTTTTGTATGGCTTTGTTAACAGTACAAATTATTTTTTTTTTTAGAATGCGTGTGAAGTTGATTGAATATTTTTTTAGGCTTTTACAGCTGACACTAAATTATTTGAACCTTAATAAAACAAATTACCAAAGAATAGTTTTTTACTTTTTAATAATTGCAAGATAAAAAGAACTTTTTATATACTACGTTTTTATATTTTCTGTCATAAATCATAAATTTGAAACCTGTGATAATGAAGATTGTAAATATAAGACATGTCAAAACAAATAAAATATGTTACGGATTTTTTCCGAACTAACTTTCCATACAGCACAATTTGCTGAAAACGAATTAAATTTTGCTGAAGGTATTAAAATAATGCATTGTCATCGTGTTCTGAGCTATTCTAAAAGTTTCAAGTGCCTAGCTATTCGGGATGTTAGTCAAAAATCGTTTGCAAGATTTGTACCGGACAAACAAGAAACCAAGCTAATAAAAACGTGGTAAAAAATGTAAACGACTATATTTTAAAATATATTTCCTTAACCTTAAATATTTTTGTGAACCACTTCCAACGCCTGCAATGAATAACACACAAAATAACACAGAGGTCACATGTTAGGTATTTTTTGGTAAACTTACTCAGAAACAGATAGTCCTCTAATTTTAAATAGTTAATTAATTCCCCTGAAAAATGTTTATTTGTGTGTTTTCTACGGTTTTTTCGATTTCTGCATTCTATTCTTTTTCTTCGCTGATAAAATATTTTCCTTTTTAGAAAACTTGTAAATTTGCACGACGACGTAAGCCCAGTTCTTTCGGCAACCTAATATTAGTTTTTATTCCGACTTTTAAATTGTACCTAATACACTTATAAGTAACTTATTCCCTTGTTATTTAATTTCAACCACTTATTATTATTAAACTGTTAAACAATTACAATGCCGTTGTTGTGTATATATTACAATTTAAATTATTTCCGAAAGTGACGTTAAATATGCTTGCAAATTGGTTTTTATTTTTGAGCAACAACAATTATAGGAGAGAATGTAAACTTAATATCTTGAATTTTCTGAATAGCTGTCCGTTTACATAATTATTTATGCAACTTTTCATCTTTTTTCCGTAATTATACTTATACAAATTTAAAAAAAAATCATTTACTTTTATTACTCATTTAAACATTATTACGATAGTTTTGCATGCATTTCTATTGACAAGTTTTTATCGTCACCCCAGGATTCTTCCTTTTAACGAAAATAATATGTTTCGAGGTTGTTTTAGATAACATTTTAGACTTATTATGTATTATGCATCTAACTTATATGGAAATCTTATAATTTATGATCTTGGGTCAATATTAATCATTACTTTTTTTTATACAATTTAGGAAGTTAATAGATAAATAGGAATTTGAAAGTAAATTATTTTAAATTAAAAATTCTTTGCTAGTTAGTATTTTCGTATGTTATAACTAATTGGCTAACATCATTAACATCTCTCACGCACCTCCGTTCGTGACAGACCTCCGGTCATCTATTTATTTGGTGTATTATAGAGGTGTAAAATAGAAAAAAGAATCAAAAATGCGTGGATTTTTAGGAACTACATATTTATTTCAAGTTTATTAAGAAGCTAAAATTAGAGGCTTATTGTTTATAGAAAACGTAAATTGTTTTTTCCGTGTATATTATACATTTTAAGCAAACTTTAAGTTAAGAAGTAAACACTGTGTCATCAACAATCATAAAATCATAAACATAAAATCATAACAATCATAAAACAACGAATTATAATCTTTTTAACAGGAGTAAAAAAAAATCATTTAATTTTTTTTTATGTCTTATACCCTCCTTCTAATGCATTATTTACAATCTACCCACTTCCGTGGCAGTGATCAGGGAAGTGTATATCAGTGATCTGATCAAAGTATACGACATGGAGTAGCGCGAGTATGTAAACAGGTTACTCGCGCTGCCCCCAATGTTCTGGTTACGCTCAAATTTGCAGTAATTATACCTCTTTATAAGGAAAAGCATTCCCTCTTAATTTCATTATGACTGCCGCCATTTTGAACATATTGAATTTTGAAACTTTAACGCTAAATCATTTCTGAAATATTTCGACAGTATATCATCAAATGAAGTGTCGATATAAACTATTTAAAATAAAGGACAAAATCCACTGTGTCGTTGATGCTGCATCTTCTTTGACAACTTCCATTGCCCGAGGTAGAATGGAAGTTAAGCCGATAGTGTAAATACTCACTACCTTTGATCCTGCCTCACAAGTATTTTTGGGAGTAAATACAGCAGCACCACGAGGGAGCAAAATGGCTGAATGTAAACAAGGGATATAAGTTTTATCACTTCTCTCCCTCTCCAGAAAAAAAATGTATATTTATTATTATTTTTATTCTAATTTTGAACCAATGCCAACCGAGGCCGTTAAGACACAATCACTGTTTTTATAGACTCGTATTTTATATATGAAACTTGTTTCTTATCGACCGTCACGTAGGCGACTTTATTCCATCTAAAATTTGTCCGACATTGAGCCTCCGGTTTTTTTGTTTTTTTTTCCTGTTTTCCTTGCTTTCTGATGACAACCTTTCGAAGGCTAATTGGTTTTCGGGATTCATATATTACAATTTATTAGACTTCCCGGCTAGTGGCAATTGTAAAGACATCTTTTTTAAGTTCAAGGTCTTTACGATTGTGTAACATATCTTTGTTAAAAGGTTATCTAGATATCTTTGTTTTTTTTTATTCTCATTTTGAAGGGAGAAAAAACTTGATTTTGATCATTTATCATTATTCGAATCCTACTTTTGCTTAAACTGCCCTTTTGTCTTTAATAACTATTAATACTTTATAGTTAAATAAGTTCATATAAATATATGTTTGTTCTTCCAGGGTAGTTATGGAGGAGCAAAATTGTGACTATATTTAAAAAAAAAAAAAAANCTTTATACTTAAATAAGTTCATATAAATATATGTTTGTTCTTCCAGGGTAGTTATGGAGGAGCAAAATTTTGACCATATTTAAAAAAAAAAATACATATACAATTATTGTTTATTTCAAAACTTAAAAATAGACTCTAAAAAATAGGTGCAAGTTGTGATAGTAATTTTAAAGGAATTTTATACCCTTTAAGTAGATACAAATTTGTTTATTTTTTTTTGAAAAATTTGGAAGTTGGCTATGATTGCCGAACGAGTAAAAATATCGAAGTATGAATTTTGGATCATTGAAACTTTTTTGTTCCATTGAGGGTGCCCTATCTATTTTTTTTTTACATTTAAAATAAATCACGTTATATACTTTGTAGAATATATTATATTTATAGATATGTTTATTTATTTTGTGTATGACTGATTTACTTAATAGGTATTAATGTTAAAGTATTAATACAAATTTAGTTATCCCCCCCCCCCTCTTATTCATATATTCAAAAACATCTTGTTAAGATCTTTGATATTTTTTTTTTAGTCGTTTTTAAGATATCAGTCAAACTGCTGTTTAACCTGCTGACACTTTAAGCTATGTTATAATTCTTTCTACCCGCCTCTACTCTCCCAGTTGATATTTTCTTGGGATTCAACCCTGCAACAGTTGATTGAGTCTTATGTAGTGCAGTCAATCTACCCCCTACCTTTTCCATTCTTTACTTTCTCTTTGCGTCTAATCCAATCCAATCGCCTACATCTTCGTTGTAACGCTTCTGAATTGTATCGTACAACTACAATAAAAATATGGATCATTGCTTTTAGCGTTATGCCCTTGCTTCTGATAAATTAGTTGCATAGTTTTTTTTTCTCCTAGACTTAATAATTTAATTACAGTTTTGATATGGATTATAATAGCGGAGATTGATATCACTTTTCGTAAAACAAATGGAAAGATCATTTATAAGTTGCTCATTATCTATTTGTTTGTAATTTTGCCTTAAATGTTAACCTTACCCCATATTTTGTATTGTTATATAAATTATATAGGCATTTTTATATTTAGATTGGTTTCGTTATTTGTGTTTCGAAAACACTAGTGGCTAATTTATATTTTATTTTTTCTTGGTCTCTTCTTTTATTCTTACAATAATATTCTGTGGTCTTTAAACAACTTTGTACACATAATTACAAATAGCTAAATGTGCTTTTCTTCGTTTAAACATGTTTCTCTTTGCTTTTCTTTGTTTCAAATTTATTAGACGTAGACCTGATTGCCTCTGATTACATGACGTTATTTGTTTACGAAGTGAACAGAAAAATTGTAAACATAGCTGTCTAGGGTCTAGGTCTAAAAGTCGTCAGGTTTCTGGTTTCTTAATACAGTGCTTGGTGGTATTTATCTATCCAGATTCTTTTTACGCCGTTTATACATTTAATCGTCCAACATTTAATAAGGAGTGTTATATTTACACCAATTAATGATGTTGGTCACCTAAAGCTGGATCCAGACTAATAAAAAAGTTCGTTGTGTATTGAATTTACTGTTCGGCCAAAATATTTAATCAGCGTCTACACTGCTACGCACGCTCACCGCATTTAACACACACACAATTTAATAATAACACAACAAAACAATAACACAAATTTAATTTATTGGTGTGGGCGGAACCAGCTTAATACATTAACCACACGTATATGTCTGGCTTAGTGCATATGTAGCTGTAGTGTTTACTAATAGTAACATAGGTTTAAGACCTATATTTTAAGACGAAATAAACGGATCTCAAGGACCCTGGTAAGAAAGCAGGTGTTTTAAGATGGCGTTGAGTCCAGGTGCTATAACTCTACTACCTGTTGCTGCCACGGGATGTACCCTCAGCTATTATATAGTTAGGTTAGGTATTGTACCTAGGAATATTCTGTTTCGTATTTCTACCCTTCTAAGGATCTCCATTGTATTTCCATTTTGCTGTTTCCTCTTTTATTCTGACGAAGAGTCCCTTTAAGTAGATTTCCTTGCCTTGTTGTACATCTTGCCCTAAACACCGCCCCTTTTATTTTTATTCACTCATGAATGTTTTACGATCTCGCCTCCCCTCTGCCATATTTTTCGTAGAACTTTCCGGAACGTGCTGTGACTGTACTTAGTGCTTTGACCTCGTCTCTTCCAGTTTAACGTGTTTTACTTCTTCTTCTACTAAGTTCTAGAAGCTTCCATCTTATCAATTTTATTTTCAAATGAAACCTTTGATCTATTTTTGCAATTATTAATTATTAGTTTTTATTATTATCATATTATATTTATTTTGAATATTTATTTTGTTATTACAAGTACAAAGCGTTTCTTATCTTTATTTGACCGTATATCTCGTATATATTTACATATTCTTTTGTTTCATTTAATATAAGCTCTCGTGAAGAAAATCGTACTGGTAGGTTTTCTCCTAACTTTGCTCTCTGTTCTCAAGTTTTACTTTTTAGTGGTCTTGTTACTTGCTTACTCGCATTTTTTGTCTCCTCATTTTTTTTTTTTTTTTTTTCGACCACAATTTATTCCTTTAAAATCGCCTTCTCTCCAATCTAAAAAACTATCTGTCAAGGATTTGATGCGATTTAAACTACAAAAATCATGTAAGTGTTGGGCAAACTCCCCCACGTAAATTGGTCAATTTTATTTTGTAGTAGATTAGGATTCCTAACTAAAGGCAATGACTTGAAAAAGTTTGTCAAGAAAAAAATATACGTGTATTGATTTATTAATGTCAGATTTTGTTATAATTTGTGCTTTCTTGTTCTCGAAGACCAGAAAAACCAAATAGTATAATATTCGTAATTACATTTATTAATTGTGTCCCTTGTTAAATAATTAAGAATGTTTATTATTATTTTCCTTTTAGCGAATTTTCGAAGAAAATTAAGCTATTACAATGGCTTCAAATTTTTTTCCATGGAAATCCGTTTTAGACCATTCTGAATCGATTCCTAAAATTTAACACTTTTTTTATGTATGTATGTATATATATGCGTCATTCTAGACGATATCTCCTCTTAGGATGCACTTAAAATTTTCAAACAAATTTTAAAAGTTCATTTAGAGGTCTAATTTTGACCATTTAGGGTCAAAAATAGCACAATAACATGTTTTTTCCATTTTACCCCCCTTTTAAATGAAAATATGATAAAATTGTAAATAACAACAATTACTGTACTCTTATAGAGCTTTCCAACGACATGCATCTTGAAGGGTAAATACTATTTTGACTTTTGTACCCCGTACCCCAGTGTACCAATTTTTTTTCACCCTTCCAAATTCTAAACCAAAATTTTCCTATATTATCATAAGCCCATAATACGCAGTTTTCTTTGAAAATTCGCTCATTAAGTCATGATGCATGACTGGAATTTTATATCTTTTTTGTTTTAATTATTTAAATCCTCATAATGTAGGTATTATCTGTTTGTATTATTTTTTTATTTTTCTTATTGGATATGTTTACAATTACAAAAGCAGTATATATCTTTTCATAAACGATTTTTGTACAGTCTCTTATATATATGTATGTGTTTTTAATCCTCTCCGGAAGAGGAAGGATTGGAGCCTTGCTGATTTGTGTTACTAGAGTAAGTCAGTTATGGTGGCATTTAAACTTGATGAAGGTAATGATAGTAATCAGATTACATTTCCTAGGGGCGAGTGAGCGGTCATCCGATGCTAATTTTCCGAAATTACGTGCACAATGTGGCAACACTACCTGCCATGTCCCTGACTGTAATTATGTAAATGAGGTTCTCCTTAATTTTTTCTTTCTTCCCCTCTCTTTTATTAAATAGCTTTTCAAGGGAAAAAGTGAAAGGTTAATGTTACTAGTCAGTGTTACATTAATTTCCTCTTCTCATACTGTCAGTAATGTTTATAACATATTAAACGATTAAAATTTGATCAGCTGCTTAAGATTTTTTCCTGTATCCATAATTAATACAAAATTTTTCGTGATTCAAATATTTATATCTCTGCTGAGTGATATTTATCCTTTGGAATGTTGGTCGAACTTAAATCATCCCAATCATCGTTTACTTTCTACTTCGATTATTAACAGAGTTGGTGAATCTGGGCGGTTTATATGTCGGACTTCAAATAGCCCCAAAACTCCGTTGCCTCATGCGCCCTCACCGGGAATCCACTTTCTATTTCATTCTCTAGATGTTTTTCTTCAAGCTCTATAATTTTTGGTTTCGACGATAGGTTCCTCTCTCTTGATCGTATTGCAGCCTCGCCACAGAGTCTTTATGTATTATTATGTGAGAATATTATTTTGCATTTTAAGTATTTTTTTTATTTCGACACAGGAGACGAGTTAAATTCTTTGCTTGCGGGTGATTCACCCTTTTTACTTGAATTTTGAATATTCTCTTCCTACAAAACGAGATAATATTTTCTTAGCTTTTAAAAAAGGTCTAGGACTTCCTTTCATAAAATATTTTGAAGCACATAATAAATCAAGAATTAAGGAATAAAAATATTGTATACTTAACCAGTAAATTTCCCTTCAAGTATAATTGAATCAATATAAAAAAAAATAATCATAAAACTCAGTAAAGGTTTTATTCTTTGCATGCTGTTTAAAACTGTTGTATCTTCATAAAATACTCCAGTCTTGATATAATCAGTCCATGATCATATTTTACCAATCAAATTTTGTATTATTTAAATAATATATTGTACTGTTAATGTGGATGGAACTATTATCCCATTCATATAAAATTCAAAATTTTAGAAAATTACTAAAACCTCTAGGCAAATACAATTTAAATATTTGTTATATAAATCCATCGAAAAATTAAGAAAAACGAAAACATCATATTTAAACACAACATGTAAAATCATTTTTTTTTTTCTTTACTATTTTGAATAATCAATAATCTTAAAAGCCTATCTCTACTGTAAATTGGAGGTATTTTCAACTAGGAGGTGATCCTATTTTTTTAAAATAAAATACTTTGAAGGACAATTCAGTGAAATTCAATTTCCTAGAATGTCAATATGTGACCAAACAAGTGTAAAATAGGAAAGGGTCGTTTATCCGTAAACAGTGACTGGGGGTTTTGCCATTTTCTAAGAAGACCATCAATATAGGTTAGAGGTGTCTTATCTCTTAGAGGCAGGCCTTATATTTTCATACTACCTACTCTTTCTAGAAGCATATGCCTTAAGGTGTCTTCATAAAATAAACACTGTTATTCTTCCTTTCTTCGAACAACGTTTGAAGAATTTAGACTTGTTTTTGCTTGAGTACTTACTATAAATAAAACCTAATTGGACATTTTGTTCTAGTATAATTTCTTTGTTCGTTAAATCGTTAGTCTTTTTTTTTAATCCATACTAAAAAGTTAGTTACAAATGAATTCTATCGTATGTTGAATGTCAATATTGAAATTTAATATTGTTTTACTAATAACAACGAGAATGTAGAACATAGTGGTGGTCCCGAATATTGTTTTTATTTATCAATTTAAACGTTATTCATTCAGTTAATATAACATTTTAATTGAAATATGTAATGTAGGTAGATAATAAATCAATCAATCAACGAATTTCTATTCATGGTTTGACAATATACTGGTCAATTTAACTAGTATAGTGTTTGTTTTGTTTTCTAACTACTTTTACCAGTTTACCTTTGTTATGTATTTAATCTTGCGCATAGCACCCAAAGCATGAATTCGTTGGGTAACAGCCGCCTTCCGTGGTTTGACGAGCAAAGCGAATAAGGGGTAGTAAATAATTAAAAAAAAGAAGTATTTATTCATTCCATTTAGCTATTTAAAAAAAAGTGAAAAAAAAAAAAAAATAATAATAATAATAATAAATAGTTTTATGAGATAATACTTTGACTTTATCCCATTTACATGCCTTGTTGAATGTATAAAAATGACATTATTTTGACTACTGCTATGTATTATTTTAAAGTCGTGTTTTGTTTTGTAGATTCACAATGCTATTGCCGTCGATAGCTTGGCCCAACGTCTAGTACTTCTTCCCCTTCTAGCTTCGTCTTGCGAACGATCATTACTCATTCTGCACTTACCTCGTTACTCGTTGGTGAATCACTCGTTCACTGAATATTAATGCTTGTTTCTATTCTAGTATAGTTAACTAGAGCTTTGTTTTCTTTCTCACAGCCTTAATTTGTTATTTATAGTCTTCTACAATCTTCTTGATTAGATTTATACTGAATGAATATAGTTTTTTTTTTTTTTTTTTTTTTTTTTTTATCCAATTTTAAAATGTAATTCTTATTCCCCATCCTATAGTGCTAAGAGGATACTTTCTTCTTTGTATGCATAGTTTCTGACAATACCGTTGTAATGTTTGTTATAGAATGAGAATTGTTAGTCCTACATCTTGGTCGAACTAACTAATTATATTTGTCGTGAAATTTCAACATAACTAAATATTATGTTCTTTTAAGGAATAATAATAATGACCTTATGCTCAACTCCTCTCTTATCCATTTTCAAGTACCTTTATTTATTTATTTATTTTTTTTGGAGAACGGTATTTTCAATATGATTTTTACCTCGACTAGAGCTTTGTTTTCTTTCTCACAGCCTTAATTTGTTATTTATAGTCTTCTACAATCTTCTTGATTAGATTTATACTGAATGAATATAGTTTTTTTTTTTTTTTTTTTTTTTTTTTTTATCCAATTTTAAAATGTAATTCTTATTCCCCATCCTATAGTGCTAAGAGGATACTTTCTTCTTTGTATGCATAGTTTCTGACAATACCGTTGTAATGTTTGTTATAGAATGAGAATTGTTAGTCCTACATCTTGGTCGAACTAACTAATTATATTTGTCGTGAAATTTCAACATAACTAAATATTATGTTCTTTTAAGGAATAATAATAATGACCTTATGCTCAACTCCTCTCTTATCCATTTTCAAGTACCTTTATTTATTTATTTTTTTTTTTTGGAGAACCGTATTTTCAATATGATTTTTACCTCGTGTTTTATTTAATCTTAGAATAAATTCAAGGCTTAGTTTCTCGGTGTAATGTGACTTGCCTGTAATTCGTTACGAAGTCTGGGTGTATAAGTCGTCCTTGGTGGGAGCGAGAAAGGCTGTTTTTTGCATTCCTGGCTATTTCGCTTGGAGCTACAAGTTCTCCCCGTCTGGCATTTAACTCCCAGCCTACTTTACCTTGCGCAAAGACCACGTGCTCCTTCAACTTTTTCTACAACGGTTCTTTTCTTTATAACAGATCCTACTCATGTAATGTAATGCATCCACCCCTATAAGAAATACATCTTGTCATTCTCCTTCTCCTATTATTTTTTATATATAAATATCTCAATGACCTTTTATCAAGATAGTGTTTTTTCGGTGTAAAGCTGTTAGTATTTTTTTTCTCCGTTGACACAGTGACTCTTTACCCCGTTATATTGGGCTGTGAACTTTTTTTTCATGCTGAAGAAGGAGATTATTGGATCCTACTTTAAAATATAATTTTTATGAAGGACATTATAGTTCCATAAGAAAGTAGCTCGTGAACGTGAATATTTTCCCCACTGCTTTAGGTTTTATCTTCCACTTTATTATTCTATAATGAAAACTACTCAACAGGCTATTTAAGATATATACAAAAGCCGAGGATTTACATTGTTTGTCGGTTTACTAATTGCGAGCAAAATTGGATTTATATTTTTTATCAAGAAGTTTTTATGTTTTTTATTTACATAGTAAGTACATTGGAATTAGTTATTACTATTACATTCGTGTTACTCGACAGGGTTTTAATTAACTTATGGTCATTTAACCGAAGCAAATTAAGATATTTTTTTTTTCTTTGAATATCAGAATCAGTTAGATCAATCAGATTCATCCACATCTAATTTTTATTTCAAAAAATAAGATTATTCATTTTTTGTTAGTTCAATATCTAAAGAACTATTTATGTTTATTTTAGTAGAACCCCTACCATATTTGAAGTGTTAGTTAAACTGTGTATGAAGATAAGCTGATAAGATTTCCAGAAGTCTTGTTAGCTGACTAAAAAAAAAAAAACATTTGTTCCGTATGATGGATCAGGTTTCAGACACTTTTGACATGGTTACCTTAATTTCAAAAAATGGTGCAGTCACATCGTTGTTCTATCATAGGAACGTCATTTTCCTGACGCTTTAACTATTTTTTCTGAGTCTTATTTGATTTTTTTTTTTTTTAATAATTTTTATCTATTATGATTACTGTTTAGTTTGTACTATTTTTTTTTCTCCGTTTGTCATTGTTGCTTGTACTATACATTATTATTGAGAATCCAAACGAGTCGAAACCAAGTATCTTTTCCTGACTATTGTTAACAGACATCTTGTGATATTAAATAAAATAATTTAGTTCTCGTGGCATCTTAATTCGTCCTATAGCTATTTAAAAAAATTGTATTAAAAATAATCTTTGATGAATAATAATTATGTTTTTGTATTTTCATTGATATTTAGTTTTTGGACTGGTTGTGTTTTTCTACAAGCCGGAAACCGTATAAAAGGGGGTGGGTAATGTTTCTCAACTGATGTACGGAGGCCGTCTGGTTTCATATTACTTGTTCCGTTTATTTTAACATTTAAAACGAAGGAGACAATAATGCTAATCATATCATATTCTGTTTAAATCGTATTCTGAATAACGTGGGAAGTTGTTCTCGGTTTACTCTAGACCGGAGAGGCTGGGATAGCGTCCTTGCCCATGGGGANGACCGATTTTTTTAGTGTAGGTACTAGATTGTCAATAAGTGATTAGTCAAACTCACCCCCTTCCAATTTTTCTTGTGAATTTTATTTTATGGTGACCAAAAGTGATCAATTCAATTTGCTTTATTTATGTAATTATTATCCGATGTAGTCGTTTAATAACGAAATGCCTTGACAAACTTTATGATGCATGCACTTAAAAATATATATGTACGTATATTTATGTATAATATTATGTGCCTACATATATATTTATAATACATTTAGCTGTTTTGCACTTTTGGCTACGTTAACTTAAGAATTCTATTTTTAAACCGACTTTACGCTTCGGTATCTCTTCAAAAGCTCTATCTCAGAGGTAACCCTTTAAACTAATTGTCTAGGAAGAAATTGAATTTGGTTTTGTTAACTGTGACAGAGACACCCTCTCGCATCTGCCACCTGGGGTTCACCGTTCAATTTGCCAGAGGTATAAATATACTAACCAGTTTTTCCAAATAGGAGCTAATCCTAAATCCAGGGTTTTTTCCTCCAGATAAGTTCACATCTTTCCTTGAAGTGTATTACCACAAATTTCATTCTTATTTGTATTTGATTAGCAACCTTATAAAGTACTTAATTTAGTTTTAAAACTTCAAATGAAATGGTGCCAAGAAGCTTTTTTAATTTTATAAAGAAGTGTTGTGGTAATTTTCCATTGATATGAAGGCATATGTTTAAATATTTATTGATACAATTTGTTTTGTGATTATCATAAATGTTTGTATTGTGTTAAAACACACAACGAAGGATATACGACATTGACTGCTGTGTCCAATTTTTAAAATAAAGCCCAAATACTTATACAAGTAACTTCTCTAGTACCTGATAATATCCTGACTTCTTAACTTCATAAAAACAAAATGGATGTGTAAGATTTTTTTTTTTTTTTTTTTTAAAAATAAAGCTGTTGTGGATTGTAACGGTGACGGTTAAGACTTAATTTTATTTAACAAAAGAAATGTACTTTGATCATAATATGTTAATCAATAGAGCTTTTTCAATTATCATTGATTCTAGTTGATAAGGTTTCTTGTGGTTTATTATCAGTTGTATTAAGTTTATCCTATTATCGAAGCGAGCGCAGCAAGCTTCCTACGTTCAACTAAATATTCTCCGTGTCTGTGTGTCTGAAACGTAGGACGATAATTTGAGTAAGCGTTGACCGATTTTTATGAAATTTGGTACACACGTTAATTTTACCAATGCTCAGGACGAGTTCGTTGGACAACGTTGTCTGTTAAAATATACATTAAATTAAACATGTAAAACTAAAACAATTTACTAACTAAATCAGAAATCCGAACATCCCCTGAACTCTTTATGACCCATCAATGTTTTTGCTTGAAATAATTTCCATTTGTAATTGTGCTAAATAGTACTTATTCTCTTTTTACAATTACATAGTATTAACTTTAGTCAGCACGGGCAAATCGAAAAAATGTGGAGGGGAGCGAGCCTATAAGAACATTAAATTTTGAATTCGAGAAGGTCGGGCCGACTAGGCATATAAAAATTGCAATGGCCCCACCCCTCCCACAGGATTAGTAGCTTTATTTTTTTCCTCATTAGGTTGGCCAATTTGAGTGTCTAGAGTTAATACTAATTGTAAAAAGAGTATAGTTCTAGTGCTAGAAGCCACCACATGACCCTGGTATGAGCACATGGGCAGAAAGATTCTCGGCACCAGTCCTTCCTTCCTCCTACCCGATCCACCTTTCTTTTTCTTCCTCTATTATTTCACAAGGGTGTCTATTATTGCTATTATCTTCTAGAAACTCGATGTGAAGAAGAGGCATATGACCTTGTTCTCTAATCCATTCACCAATAAACTGCTCTTCTCTGTATCCCCTCCACACTACCCCTTGCTTCTTCTACATTCCGTCTAGCAGCTCTCAATATGTAATTTTTACGTTCGTATGCTACGGCAGGATATTGTGGTCAGGTCTATTTCCTGTCTTCCGTCGCATATCAACCAATATTATCGTATTTCTCATCACTGTCACCTAAAAGAGCATCAAATAATAAAAATCATCACATAATACAAAATTTGATGTGCATAAGTATATTTATGTACTCCAATAACCCGAACAATTTTTTGTTGTAACTGTTTTCTTAGTAAAAATATTAATTACTGAACTTACCACATGAAAGTTAGTCTTAACTATCTCCAATAAACTTGAAACTAGTTATTGCTATGTAATAAGAGCAAACTAGAAGTTACTGGTCGAGTTATCGATTCGTTTAGCAAAATTAATTCTACCTGGAACAGGGGACAGCTATCTGGTCTCCATCTGTCTTGAGTGTAACTTTATCAAATTCATTTACTCAGTTATCTTATTTTCTAAAGCAAGCTTGAGTAATATTAAGATTTTTCAAAGATAGTGATTTTTTTACCTAGTCTTATCGTAAATAGAAATTGTAATTGAAGTGTTGATGTTAATGTAAGTAACGTATTAATGTAAATTCTAATTGTAATTAAATGTATATTTTAATTTAAGAAATGTAAATCGAATCATAATTTTTAATTTAATTTAATTATAATCAACAATATTTATTCAGATTTGTATCGTTCAGTGATTAGAGTATTTGTATAGAATGTTTTAATTGTAAAGAAGACTGTAATAGTACATTACGCGTCTAGTAATGCGGAAAGTAGCAATTTGCATGCGTGTGTGGAGTTAGCACCCGAGCGCTAGCGAGGGTAGTAAATCCACACGAGCAATGCAAAGTGCCGTTTTCGCACGAGATGCATACCTTACTTTATCTACGATTGCTAGATTTTAATATTAAATACAGAAAAAAACAATAAACTTCCTGTTTGTAAGTTCGTATTTCTCTTTTGATAAAGATGACATTAATTCATTAGTTGTATTTAGTGCCGAATTAATTAATTTGGGAGGCCGTATTATTCTCCTCATATTCGTCATAATCACTTAAATCACTCATTGATTTTCATAAAAAAACTCGATATGCACAGTTACTTTCATTATACAAAAAGCAAATTAGTTTTGTTAAATATAAACAAACTCGCTAATCGTTACCGCTCTAGGGCGGTAAAAAAGAGGAATTCTACAGAATTATGAGACGCGCATGCGCAATGATTTCAAGTACGTAAATAATAACTTTCTACGCATCTAAACAGAGATGTTGATGTTGATATAAAGTTTATATTTCGTAACAATCGTAGATAAAGAAACTTGTTGAGTTTATTCATTAACTAAACATACGTTATCTTTTTCTCGTATGTGCTTCAATCAAAACATTCCTCATTGTTTCTAAAGATTTGCTTATCGTAAACAAACACCGATATTTAAGTTACAAAAAAACATTTTATAAAGGCAATTGCCACGTATTATTATAAAAACTTAATTAATTTTACGATGAATCAGTTTAAAGAAAACTTATGTTTTATTATTAATATTTAAAACAAATCTTAAAATAAATTGTTGTAAGATTGTACTAGTGTATTAATTGCGTTTCTAAGTTGATAGTCCTGAGTAGAAGTGAATCAGCTGTATGCTTTTTTTTTCATAATCTCACTGCAGTGCATTAGTTTTCCCGAAATTCCCGTCTCTTTTCGTTTTATGTCTATGATCTCGTTTTCTACTGCTTTTTTAAAGGTAAAATTTAATAATTTCTATTGGTAAATCTGTGATTTTGATAGTTTTCTTAAATCGTTCCTGTTTGCCTTTTTTAAATAACTTTGAACAAATAAATGTTATATACATTTATAAAAGTGAAATATATTTTTTCTGAACAGTTTATGTAGCCAGAATATTATTATTATTACTATACCCATAGAAAAAAAAAAAAAAACCTTTTATTACGTCTACAACGACCCTATTTGATTGTTTTATTATTTCTGTTATGGTTCCATAATAGTTTCAAAATTATTTCCGTAAGATTTTTGTACTAATGCTCGAAAAAGTATTTTAAATTTAATTTATGTAATTCCAGTTAGTTTTGTTTTGCTTAGTAAACTTTGATAGGTAGCCGCAATTTTATAATTTTATTACTAAATAAATCCAATAATATAAATAAAGTTAAATTTAGTTCTTTAATGTCTGTTTTAAAATGATGATTAGAACAATAAAATGACGCGGATACTTAAATAATGTCAAAATAACCTTAAATAAGAAGCGATACAAATCGCCAGTGATTAAGTTAGTTGTGGATCGACGTTAGTGATCTGTGACTGAAAAACTGACCCTATTTTCACGGACCATTTGTCTCCAATTCCTCCTATTTCTTTTCTGTCAAAACTTTAGATCACGGAAGTTATTTATTTATTTTTTATCATATCAATCTATGCATTTGTGTTTACTTTTAAATATTTTTATTGTTATTTCTTTTTTTTTTATGAAACAAGAATATATATAATAATAAAATACTAAAATAATAATATGTATTTACAAGAATATAATTGTCTGGTGAACTTCTGAAAAAACTTCTCCACTTTATCTGGAGTTTTCGTTGATTGCTTTTATATGATTTGTGGAATGAAATAATTGTTTATTTAGTCCTAATTTGAAATTATAAAAAGTATAAATTATTAAAAGTACATTTTAATAATAGCTTAGATTAGGGGGAATGTTCAGTTTTAATGTATATTAACCCTGAAGCTGCTGATATAACTTGTTGTCAAGTGCATAATGTAATGTGCATTTTTACTAGATACAAATGTACTTGAAAAATTGGTTCCCGCATCAAGGCGTTCTTACCTTTAATAGTTCAATTAATTAAATTACATTATATGTAACTTAAATAAACGGGTTTATATTGCAATACTTGAAGAGGTACTGGTTTCTAATTTTCATGAAGAAAAGCTCAATAAACTGTGAAATACATATGAAACCTTACATACTTTCATCTCATTATATCAGTTATTGAGAACGAGGGTTTATCATATAAATTTTTTTTTTTTTTTTTTTATTAGGAAAAACTAGGACTCTTAGGAGACGATGTAAAGCTTCTTGTTTGTTGTCGGATTGTCGAAACTGTTTTCTTCCGCTTTTTAAGTCGCTCGGCGTTATATAAGTATTAGGGGCCTATAACCTGTCTCTCTGTTAATTAGATTGTTTTTAGAGGACTTGAGGAAGGAATGAGAGCACTGTCGGCTAAGACATTACATTTCTCTCTCTCTAACTCGTTGTCCTGTTAGTGTCTGCCTCTGTTTATCCAAGTCTTAGATAATGTGTTATATTTTTTCTTGTTTTTTCCACTCCGCCTTCCTTACTTGTCGTGCTTAGCCATTTAATTGATTTCTCCGTTGTTTTTTTTTTGTACTTTTTCTTCTTTCCCAGTTAGGTATTTCTATTGCTTCTCGTTTACCTAATCAAATACTAAATTGATTAATTGTCTAATTGTTCTTAGTATATATAGAGAGATATAGTATTGTAATTTCAAAGTTTTAGGTCCCCCGAGGCCAAAAAAGAGCCTTGAGCCTATAAACTATACTGTGCCGATTTCAATGAAACTTTACGCGTATGCTCGATTAAATCATACCTGAGGCAAAATCAGGAAAATGAATTTGAGGTCTCAATATGATGGGGGGAGGGGGGGGGATTTTACTATTCATTAAAGAAAACTGTATTCAAATATTAAATGTCGTAAGAAAATGTCACGTTATACTTATCCTTATCAGCTGACATCAGATAAACTTCGATTTTTTCCCCCTTCGTTACTCTGAGATTTTAATACACACACTTTTTGATTATATAATTATTATTAAACTTGACAGGTAACTAAAAATCACTTAATTTATGTCAAAATGTATACTTAAATGGTACTGGTGTATTAGTTGGACTCTATACTCTACTATACTAGTTAGAGTCTCTGGAAGTCAGTCCAGATTAAGTGACTCATACAGTTTTAATTTTAAAAAGTTTCCTACTAGATAAAGGATGGTGTCGTATTGTGTGCGTAATGAAGGATTAAGTTAGCAAAAAATATGTTTAGTTGAGCCAGTCTCCTTTGCCTGTAAAATGTTTTACTCAGTGTTCATTTCATGCAGTACTTTCTTTGTTTATATTTATAAAGGCAAGATTTCTTAGTATAGATTGCTGAGGCTGAGAGTGCATAAAGTTTTTTCTAGTTGCGTTATGCTTCCTGACCTGTGAATTTCACGCTTTCTTTACATTCTTTTCTTACCTTTACTTTTATTTCTTTTTATATTCTACCAAGTCTTCTTCATTTAAGTTTCTTCTATTAATTCAGTCACTATTATAGTATAAATATACATTATTTTCTGTTACCATTTAAAGTAATAAATAAATATGTCCTTAGTGATTATCTCCCAACTTTTCTAGATACAAAAAAATAAATAAATAAATAAAATAAAATAAAATATTACCAAAATACATATAGTTTTTAAAGACTATCTGCAATCAAACTTCGCTCTTACGTGACTTATTTCAAAACATTTCGATTTATATATTTTGTTTAAATAAACTTAGAAGAAATCGACGTTGACTATAAATATAATGTGGCTAGTATATTGTTATTAATTACATAAAATTAATTTTCTTCTATTATTTAACTTCTTTACTACATAATGTAAACACTTTTTGAAGTATTTTATCTCTCGTCCTATATTATTCCAAAAAAACTTCATAATAATATTGCATTAAATTTCGGCTATTTATCTGTCTCTTTATTTAATTAAATTAACATATTTCTACTATTTACTATTCGCGTATAGTTATACAAAAGTCTTAATACAAGGAAATAAATTAATTTAATTAATATAGATAATAATGAAGATAATTTTATTATTCAATAAGTAAAAAACCACTTCTTTTAACTATTTAAAAATGTTCTTGTTTTCAATGGGACTCGTGGAACAGTGATGTAGTGTAATTTTTTTTTCTATGTCAATCCTAGAATTTTTATAGCGAGCTTTCTCTGTATTATAAAATGTTAATTTTCATAATGATTCGCGGATGACTTAATCCATTATTTTTATAGCTAATTCGTCACATTAGTTAGGGAGAGAGATTTGTCCTCATATCTGCACTTTTACTTTCTTTTATTGAAAATGCATTATTTAACTTGAACTGTTCAAGAAATTTCATGATATTTGAAGTTCCCTTTATTACTTAATCTGATTATTGAAAACTATTTTTTGGTGTTACTAAATTTATAATTCACATATTGACATGGATGTCTTTTTTGTAGTTATACACTAACCAATATTTTTTGCCACACTGCTAACATATTTTTTAATCAACGTATTCTTAATTTAATTTGCTTTACAACTATTGACTAAAGCTTTTTTTTAATGTTTGGACTACTTTTTGCTATTTGCTGTTAAGTACTCTCTCAAACTATCTTTTCATTTGTTGAACATTGAATGAAATATTGTTAAGAAAAGTAAATAAATGGAAAATGTTTCCCAATTTTAGTTGATACTCTTTTCTTTTTTTTACTGAATATGTTAAGTATATCTGATTCCCCCAAAATTCTATGTTATTATAATAAGGATGCCAGAAAATGAATAATTTTGAATGGAAAAAATTAAAAACTAGTTCAGTGATTGTATTTACAAATACACGGTTTCGGCTACTTAATAGCCATCTTCAGATTTGATGCAACGTCAAAATACAAAAGAAAATTAACATCTATAAAAAAAAATATAAAATAATTACAAGATAAAAATAACTTTTTATATACTACGTTTTAAATTTTCTGTTGAATTATATATAATGTTGATAATATAATTGTCATTGTTATATAATATTAGTGAGAAAAAATATTTCCTAATTTATTTACTTCACATAAATGACCACCATCTAGAGTCTAGAGAGCTGATCTTAAACCTATAAAAGGACATATCTTTGTACAACGAATCTCACCTCATCTTGGATCTATTAATTTATTTCTTTGTTTATTTTTTATTTTTCGCTGTCATTCAATATTTATCTCTACATAAAAAATCACACATTTGAAATCCGTCAAAATGAAGATTGTAAATATGGCACATGCCAAAACAAATAAAATAACTAATTTTCCATACAGCAAAATTTGCTGAAAACTAATTAAATTCTACTGAAAGATGGCTAAAAATATTAAAATAATCTATTGTCATCGTGTTCTGAGCTATTCTAAAAGTTTCAATGTCTAGCTACTCAGGAAGTTAGTTAAAATAGATTGACAAACCAACAAGAAAGCAAGCTAATAAAAACGTAGTAATAATTAAATATACAAAACAAACAGAAACCCTAAATTAATTAATACTTAAAAAAGATCTTTCAGACCTATGTTTAAATAATAGTTTTTTTTTCAGATATTGTAATAAATTTTACGAGCAATCTGGAAAACTTTCTATTGGAACCTGTATTTTCCCGATATTGGCTGCCAATTTTTTTTTTAAATAATTGAAGAAACCCTTTTTTACTTCCAAGAATCCCCTTTCAAAATATGATATATTAGTTAAAGCCGAGGTGGTTAATTTTCTGTATTGGAATTCGAAGGTCGAAGATGGCTATTTAATAGCAGCAACTGGTTATTTGTTATACAAATATATGCTTATATAAAATGATAAATAAATATCACACATAGGAGAAGCAAACGATTTAGAATCAGAAGACAAATGTTTGGATTAAATTATGAGATTGTTGTGTGTGGGAGTGTTGGTCAGATGACTGCTCCCTTCTAGTTCATCGAACCCTCGCTGGGCCGCGACTCTCGCTCACTTGCCGGCCCCTCGTCTCATGTACTTGGAACGTCGCTTTTCCCAGAAACCAATAATTATTCACTAATAATTCACTACTGATTCTACTTCCAACCCTTGAAAAAAAAATTGGTTATTAGCTCGGATAAATAAGTGGAAACAACGCGATAGTGGATAACTAATTCTCTTTAAATTGTAAAAATATATGTATATATTCATATTTTAGTTTTTCTCGTAAATAGGCTTTTCTCAAATTCTCAAGCATAACCATTAAACAAAAATAATTTAATATAGTATTTAAAGCGACCATCTTAATATCTAACAAGGGTAAATTGCACAAAAGTTTGAAGAATATGGTGTTTTTACGTGTCAATAAACAGTTATACATAAAAATATTAATATTATTCTGCACTTACGCAAAATAACAAAATCAATTTGTGCCGCTTTCATTATATCGCAGAAAATAATTGCGTTCTTTGTTACCGTTTAAAATACCTAGTTTAAATTGTAAGAGATAAACCTTCATAAAACGTCGTTAAAAAGAGATTAAAACGTGAAATTTTTAATTATCTTATCTTATTCTGTTACTTCTTTTAAAAATTAAATTTTATTGTTACGTGCTCTGTGTAAGCTTTACTTTTTATAATTGTTAATTTTTATGTTTTTAATTTGTTTCAGGTAAGTGTTATCTCCTTCACCTTTTGAATTATATTCATATCAACCAAATAGTCGACGGACAGTAAGTGTAATTTAATTGATTTATTGAAAACCATAAATTAATATTAAAAAAACTATAAATGCATATTATACAATTTAGGACCTCTAATACTTATAGTTCGTTATATCATAAATAAGAACATTAAATAAGATTCTTTCATTTGACAATATCTTCTCTACCATATCATTAGGAGTGGATCATATTGTCTTTTCTCCTCATCATTCCTATATCTTATATAGGTACTATTAGTGTTATTTGGAAAACAATCTTACGATTATTTCCCACTATTAGTGCAGCAGTATTTTTGACTTACTACTTAAATCTTGCTACGTAAAGTCTAAAACTTATTTTAACTAATAACTGATCAATGCCACTAATTTAATTTTAACATGTTTTTTTGCTAATTCTCTACTAAAGACAACCTCCAAAGGCATTAAAAACATTATTTTAAACTTAAAATTCTATTTAATCATGTAATTAACAATGTTCCCGTTGCTATAAATTTTCTCTGTTTCAATTTTTTATAACCTTTGTAGTACAGTTCAATCAATTTTCAATTTTAATTTCTCTTTCATTTTATTTAGTTTTTCGCTTTTAAAACATAATCAAGGTAAACATAAGTTTTCCTTAGCCTCCATTCTAGTTTTACGCGACCGTCATTTAATCTAGCCGAATGTGTTTAAAACTACACGTTTCTGCGGTGTGTTTGCACACTACGGAGTTTATTTATAAAGCTCTCTGAGAACTTCGTCTTGGCTCTGGGTTCCGCCCTAGAGACATTCTAAAAAGTTTAATTTAAATAGAAATAGACGCTGTTTTAAAATTTGACCTACTTTCTAGCTCCTCTCAAGCCTTTATTCCGTTCATAGTTATTTAAGAATGTGCCAAATTTTATTTAATTAGGATGTGCTGAACCAGTTTAAATTTACAGATCAAGTTTTCCTCACTGACACACCTTTATGTAAATTAGAATTTATTAATTTTGTGCCAAAAGTTGAAATTGCTAATTGTGAAATTAAATTTAAAAGGAAAAAAATTGGTTTTTTTTGTTGGCTCTTCA
The DNA here is from genome assembly GCA_001010745.2 of Gerris buenoi. Taxonomy (NCBI): domain Eukaryota; kingdom Metazoa; phylum Arthropoda; class Insecta; order Hemiptera; family Gerridae; genus Gerris; species Gerris buenoi. The sequence goes on from KZ651747.1 coordinate 267,563, forward strand.
CTTTTAAATATTTGTATCAATGTAACTAACAATTCTTAATACAATCAACATTCTTAATTGACCACGTGCAGAGTAAATATTGGCAACTGAAAGAGTGTGAGTTTTACTCGTCTATCTACCTATGGTTATAAAGAAGAGTCTGCTTGTTTGCGTGATATTTTATTTATTTTATTTTTTTTTTTTATTTGACAAATCCACAGTTTTATTCCGATCTTGATAAAATTTTGCACACTCCATCTTCAAAACAAGAGCTAAATCACAGTCTATATGAACTTTCGAAAAATGAAAATATAATTAAAAGGATTTTTTTTGGTATTTTTTTATAGTATCCAAGTATTGGGCTATCAAAGTTCAAAAGCTTAAAATTTACTGTCTTTAAGGGGCCTGGGTGGCTCAGAGGCTAGCGCGCTTGCCGTGTAATAACGCAAGTTAAGCAGCCTCGAGCAGGGTCAGTACATGGATGGGTAAACGCTTCTAACCACAGCCCTGGATTCGATTCCCGGACCGGGTTCCCGCTCAATGTCAACCAAGCATTGCTAAAATTAAACAAATGGGAAGCTCCTCGAAAGAGTGGCGCCACCAGGTTTTTCGGCCTGGAAACCATATGATGACTCTCCTGGTTGTAATACAACCAGGAGGGGAGTCATGGTTACCGACCACATCTTCACAAAAGTGTGAAGATTTCGGTTCCTAACCCGGATTTGTTCGATGGGCCCATCTAAGTGGCCTGAGTCTTTCAATGACGTATTGTGAGCTTGAAAATCTAATTAAAAATAAATATATTTTAATTAAACGTTAGCACAATTAGTACTTTTGATCCGATTTAGATAGAAATTAATAAGTATGCCTTACCTGATCCTTGGACCACGAATCTAAAATCAAAAATAGCTCAACAGAGCTATTCTANGTTTATAGTATCCAAGTATTGGGCTATCAAAGTTCAAAAGCTTAAAATTTGCCGTCTTTAAGGGGCCTGGGTGACTCAGAGGCTAGCGCGCTTGCCGTGTAATAACGCAAGTTAAGCAGCCTCGAGCAGGGTCAGTAGATGGATGGGTAAACGCTTCTAACCACAGCCCTGGATTCGATTCCCGGACCGGGTCCCCGCTCAATGTCAACCAAGCATTGCTAAAATTAAACAAATGGGAAGCTCCTCGAAAGAGTGGCGCCACCAGGTTTCGGCCTGGAAACCATATGATGACACTCCTGGTTGTAATACAACCAGGAGGGGAGTCATGGTTACCGACCACATCTTCACACAAGTGTGAAGATTTCGGTTCCTAACCCGGATTTGTTCGATGGGCCCATCTAAGTGGCCTGAGTCTTTCAATGACGTATTGTGAGCTTGAAAATCTAATTAAAAATAAATATATTTTAATTAAACGTTAGCACAATTAGTACTTTTGATCCGATTTAGATAGAAATTAATAAGTATGCCTTACCTGATCCTTGGACCACGAATCTAAAATAAAAATAGCTCAACAGAGCTCAATATTCTAACTAGAGGAAACAGTTTTGTTTCCATGGGGGACCATAATACTTCCGTTATAAGTATAATAATTAGTTATTTATTTTTTGTAGCATAAAATTGAATTAATTTTTTTTTTTAACACATTCCCTTTTGAAGCACGAGTATCCAGCAGCTAGTATATAAAACTCAAAGAGTATCACAGATCGGTTTCGACCACTTTAATTAGTGGTCTCGCTTAACATGTTTTTCGTGAATATTCTTCATTTTTCAATTTTTCATTTTTCGATTTTTTGTTAATATACCGGGGAGCTTTTACACCGAAAAAGCCCTTCATTTTAAGTTTGTTTATATTTAAGTGGGTTTGTTAGAAAATTAAAATCTACACATTTTTATGAAGTGTTGGTCGATGAACCATGTCTCGCACATCTAGATTTTTATCGAGCCGAGAGTGTCGACCATGATTTTCCAGGCCGAAATCTGGCTACCTTTTTTCGATAAGCTCCCCGTTTGTTTAAGCACAATGATATGTGGACATTGAGCAGTAGGTCCCGGCCCGGGAATTGAACCAATATCTGTGATCAGATCACCCATCCAAGTTAAGACCACGGCCACGTCGCTACAACCTGATTGATAGGAAAGCTAACCGCTCTCTCCTACGAGCTACTCAGTTCCTTGAAACCAACTTTAGCCGGTAATTAGTGTGCAGCGTTATATGGACATCAGTCGACTGAAAAATTGGAGTGGAAATCTAGTTTCAGATTGGATCTAGTTATCTTTCAAAATTTCGTATTTTAACAGACATAATGGTCTTTATGATTATTTAATAAGTCATATTTAAGAATATGTCTGTACGTAACTGTAGATTGGATTTTGATGTTGAGTTGTACTTTAACTCTTACACATTGTTTAATTTATGCTCAAGGAATCCTTTATATTATCGAGTAGTGTTTTGACAACGATGCTCCTCGAAATAATTTGTTATTCCTAAGCTAAGGCAACCAAATTTTTATTCCAATATAAATAAATATGTTTGTTGATCTTCAAATACATACATATAATAACATTTAAATTAATTTAATTTTACTTTTTTTTTGTAAATATAAAATTAAGCCCTTTGTAACAGTTCTTTTCTTTATAAAAGAACAAGAGTTTTCAGAGCTAAAAGGGTATTTTCTCTTTTTAAAACAGTTAATAAAAATAAGTTAGTGGAAATAACATGGGTCAGGTAAGATTGTTGCAGTGGAAAGATGTATGAACTTATCTCAAAGATATTTTTTTCTCCTTTCTCTTTTGAGGGAGGTTCCTCTGTAATGTCAGTAATAATTGCGGTCCAGAGCCAGCCTTGTGAAGCCGACATTGTGTTCAAGTATTATTTTTTTTTCTTTTACTCTTACTTCATCTTAATCTCGCTTAGTTGTTGCATCCTAAGAAGCAGCGCCTTTTGCAGATGTCTGGTCATTAGCTCGGTTTTCCTAGAAAGGAACGTAATTGCTTGTCCTTGATCTTCTTCCTCTCTCCGAGCACCCGCATTCAGCACACATAGTTGAGGACGGAAGTGCAATTTAATCCGAACTCCGTACCTTTTTTTTTTTCGTTTGATATACTCGTAACTCTCCATTTCTAATATTTTTGTTGTGAACTTTTAAAAAGTTTGATTTTTTGGTCTATTAATCGATTTTTACAAACCGAAATATCTTAAAAACCACTCCTCCGATTTCAATGAATCTTAAATGTTAGGTCATAATTAGCTCATTGTTAGTTATATACGTTTTAACAGTCGGCGCCCATTTTTTTCTCTTCCGCGTGGGGGGTTGTCAAATATATAACCTTAAGATGGTCTCATGTGAATTTCAGCAGCATGCGCTCATTAAATTTCTCTAAAATGATACTTTTATTCGTTTAAAAGTCAAATCAATTCGTAACGAAGACATAGACCACGTAGGTGGTTTATGCCATCCAATTAAGAAGTGGTCGACCACTTCACCCATTCGCTGAATAGTATTATCTTAATATTTGAAACTTGTCCTGTCTTGTCGAACCATCACCGGATATATTGATAAAATAACCTTGGTTTCAGGCGAGATTTCTCAAGTACGCTAACGAACTACTCGGTTTCACACCTATCCTACAGTCAAGTTCTGTTCTGCTAGTCTGATTCTAATTCGGAGGGTACTGCTGCTGTTAGAGAAGGGAGGCAAGCTCATACTCATACGCCCCCACTCTGCAGTCTGTGGCCTGAGTAGAGCTGAACTCGGGTCGACCTTGAGCTCAGCAACCACCCTGCCTCAATACTACTCACGTTGTACCGTGCCGTCACACCCCTTTCACCCTCCATCCCTCATTCAGCCCCTTCTTTTGCAAAATGTCTGGGCGAAGTTACCCACTTCCACCTAGACCGAAATTACCTTGTTTGCTACTAAATGTGTTATGAATTGACCAGATTGTGTTTCTATTTTGTACATAGAAATAATACTATCTCGCATATACGTAGTATTGTCCCAAGTAGCTAATTCATTTCCTATTTGCTTGTCAAGCAGGGTCCTGGTTCCATCCCCAACTCTTCATAATTTTGGGAACACATCTTCGGTGTTCACCCAAAATTGTGAGGCAAATTCATAGTAGGAAAAGGATCCTTCGGTTTAGCAATAATACGGCTGATAAGAATTAACACTCTACCCTGTATCATCTGTCAGTAGAGTATTCTGGTCTGCTCACTCTTCTTGTAGAAATTATTATATTTTCATAATAACTATTCGCTTCTTTTTTAACAAAATACAATCTTTAATTATTGTATTGATATTAAACAGAATAGTAATAGCTATTGTTACCATTTATTTGTGGTGTTTTTGGCAATATGCTTTTTAAAAAGTTTTGAACTACCCTGTTAGTTAATGTATAAACATATAACTAAAGGATTGTTCAATTCCAAGAGCCAGTTCCAAGTCTTTTGACTATGACTGGGCTCTCCCTCTTTTTGATACTGTTATTAATTAATTGACTTCAATATTATTACTTATTTCCATTACTTTGCGTATTGGAATTATGTAATAATTAATTATTATCCTAATGTAGGTACACCTTTATGCAGCAATGAACTGAAGCATTCTACCATCATTTTCTAAGAGATATAATAATATAAGTATATTTTTGCTGAAATTCATAATACTATCTTTATTTGTTTTCTTAATTAATTGATGGTTTACAGAAATTTAGGATAGCATTCAAATGTCAATTGATACTTTTTATATCAGCGTTTTAGAAGATCAGTAACTATGAATATTTTATGTTATTTAATATTGAAATAACACCATTGACAATAAATTGAGGATTGTAACTGTAGATAGTTTGATTTTATCTCAAGTTGTGTCCTTGATTAATATTAACCGTAATATGTTTTGACAGTTATAAATAAAAGAAAACAATGAGTTGGATGTCCGTCTCTTGATCATTAGCATACTGGATACATTGTAGTCTTGTGACCTTGCTCACCTGACATGCTTTTTTAATGTATCATGTTCATACTCGATCGAGCTCCCCGATTAGATTTATTGCCAAGAAATAAAATTATTAAATTATCACATTAACAAAATGTAGTAATAGAATAATTTACTTTTGTTGTACTCCGTAGGTCGGTAGGCCCGTAAATGAGAAGTAGGTGTCCTTGAAGTGTTTCTGATTTGACCTTTTAAATACTTTCTTCTCTGCTTGATGTTGACTTCAGCTTAAAACACCTTTATTTTTCTCTGTCTGATGATCACCAGTAGTATTTTCCTTTGCTTCCTATTAATTTTACAATTGCACTAGTTAATCTAATCAAATACTATTTTTGGAATACTATACTGTTACTAATTTATAACATATTGAATTTGACTTTTGCTATAAATTAAGCTAGTCCTAGTCTTCAAGTCAACATTTGCATGTATAAAATTGTATTCACCTTGCCTAGGGAAAAATAGAATTCACCATGTTGGTAGGGGAATGAATCAGGCTTGTAAATCCGAAGTAATATTTATATTAAATAGGATTCAAGGCTATGGTTGATTTTTTTCGCCTTTTAAACGTATAGGTGGTAGGTGTAAAGTGAAGTTGAATAAATAATCGAATCTCGATCAAAATCTTCAGAAGCCGATTGGATTTGGAATTGGGAAGGGTGTGAGTTATATAAGTTTGTAAGCCGGGCTAGTTGGTTGAGTTAGGGTTTTGAAAACCCTGCTCGGAGAAGCAAAGAACCGGATCCGTTAGGTTTGTGAAAGTCTGGCCGCTGTGTCTGGTCGCAGAGGCCCTCCCCCACCGAGTCACGATCTGCACAACCTTCGAGAATCCACCGGATTCCCAGCCTCAACCAGCCCAGGGAGGATCAAAGAATTGGAGGAAAAAAATTAGGCTTGTACAGTAACTTACTTACTTACTTACTTCTTACAAGATTGTTATTATTATTGTATTAATTTTTACTTGGTTACCTACTTCTGGACGACAGCTTGTGAAGGTATAGATTTTCTTTCCTTATTTGATCTTTTAGGGATCAATTTTCTTGCGCCATTACGGCTGATAAGAGTTAATACGCTACTTATTTTTTTTAAAAAAAATAATGTACCTAATGTGTGTTTTTTTAAAATAATGTAATTGTGTTTTTTTTTTATCATTTGTATTAGATTTCTCAAATATTTTATTCCTAATTCTTGTTATAATATATTGCGATAAAAACTTATCGTGTACGTAATTATTACTTGTTGAATTTGTTTTGTAAAATCGATTTATGCGAGCACATCATCACTTCCATTCAGCTTAACTTATTAAGGGTTTATTGAAAATCCTTAAAACTTAAAATACAAATTTCTTGATAAATACACATTTTTCTTTAAACCTATTGCAAATAGTAATATTATATTTTACTTTTGGTTTAAATTATTAATTGTGATAATAAATTCCTCAAATTTTCTATTGCTTATAGTTGTATTATTTCTTAAATGTTTATTTTTTAGTAATACATTTTATTTGTTCAGACATTATCCAGTAACAGTGTTTACAGTATGTGTGTGTTTGCTATTTCGGTGGTCCTTCATTCCCGAAGATGATTTCCCCATTAGGCGATTGTTGTGGAAGAGGATTGGTCCGTTTCTATTTCTGCTCGGGATCTCCTAGAGGGTTCTGTGGCACGCTGTTTGTTGTTTGAGGCAGAGCGTCGTGCCAAGGCACCCCAAGAAACCTTCCTTTGCCAAGAGGAAGTGGGCACAATACTAGGCCAAGATTTACAAGTCTTAAAATAGTGTCAGATCCATTTGAAGCCCTCCCACCAAAACACATCGACGCCGCCTATAATACCTCCCCACATAGAGTCTATAAATACTAGGACTCTTAGGCCATCAATACTGAAGAGTAGCCGTGAACGCAACGTGCCGAGAAACACGCATACAATAATAACACTTCACTACTCACTTGTTCTTGTGTAATCATCAATCTACTTATCCTTTTGGCCGTATTAATTTTGTGACCTAGGTCAATTCTACAGTGTCGATCCTGTATTGTTTGGTTGATGTGTTTATTTTATTTTAAAATTTTGTGATCATTGATCTATCTTTTTCCCTCGTAATATTCTAATTATTATTAATATTACCGTTTTCTAATTTGAGTAATATGTATATTTATATATTCAGATCTCACAATGTTGAAAAGGGTGGTTTCTACAGGTCGTTATAAGCAAAACAGTTCATATATACCTAAGATAGCCCAATTCTCAACGGTGTAGGAGCTATAAGCACAAATAAAGTGAGTGGTAAACTTAATTGACCTTTAAACTGAAAAAAATGCAATAACTAATATTAATCTTTAAACAATGAATGACTAATCGTTGGAAAGAAAATACAATTTTCTATTAAATTATGTATGATCTAGTTAATCTAGTTGACCTTTTATCTATTTAGTGTGACCTAAACAATATATAGATTTTTGTTTTTAATTTTGAAAAACATAAAAGCCCACATAATTGCTAAGACCCTATTGAGAGAAATGGATATTGTCTTAGCAAAAAAGAAAGATGGTGGTTTAAAGGTCTTTTGTTGTCTAATGATTATTACATTATTTAAACAATATTTTAAAGGTCTAATGATTATAACATTATTGTATAAATGCCGATATTATACTGTATATTGACTCGTTTCTTGTGTGCATTCGCTTGACTTGTTAAGAAAATTGCCTTCAAGGAGAAAAAACTAATTCAATATGACGTTGTAGAAGCATAGCGCAGCATGTAACAAGCTTTCTTTTGTTACACTGTTGACTCCATTGTGAACGGAAATCGTTTAACTTTAATCTCGAGTATTATCCATGCGCAAATTATACAAGATACTATTAGAATACTCAGCACCTCGATCACACATTTCACATCAGTTTTCATACTTGTCGGTGTTTAATTAATTTACTGCATTCTAATTTTTTCAAAAAATCTATCAATAATCCTTGGATGCACATCTAAACCTTAAAGTAAATGACATAATATTATAGTTTATCAACTCTTCGAAATATCTTGATAATTTTACTGCCAGCGTACCTTTTTTTTAACCTCATAAAATTAATTACATGCTTGTTAACATGATGTGTGAAGTAGCTGAAACTCTCTACCACGGGGCGTAAAAAGGGCCTAAAAGATGCCCTAATTGCAAGGATCGAACAAGTGGTTCGTCCTACCCATTCTAGTAGGAACTACTAGACTACTACTACTAACATTTTTAAACTAAAATTATTTGGTTTAAAGTGCTCAGTTAAATGGCTTTCTTCTATTTAAGGCTTAATATGTTACGATGTCAAATTATCTTAACTCTTAAGTATTATCAGCGCTGTCACAACGTATGTCTAGTTAAAAACAAATAAATAAATATATATTAAATCAACTCCTCCCTACTATTAGGTAGTACATTACTAGTTTTTAAAAAAAGAGGGGGAAAAAATAAGAAAACGATGCTATCAATCACGAAATCATCTAATTCAATGTAAGTGATTGAGTAATAATCAATCACTGTAACATATCAATCAACTCTTTAATTCTCGTGTTTATTCGACATTATCTCTAGTAAACCAACAATACATTAACAATCTTCTTTACGCTATTTATAAATAAGATTATTTAAAAAAAAAATATTGTTATGTACAGAAATGTGATTTATTACAATAACTTACTCCTAATAATACTATTTTTTAAGTGAATCAGTTTGCGTTTACAACCGTACTTCGTAATACACAGATTTGATTTAGTTCGTATTAGTGTGGTTATATTAATCCAATATTGAACCTATTGTTCTTAATTGAAGTTTATAATATCGAATCTATTATATTATTGATCCTCCTTGTTTTATATCAACGACCTTTATGACCTCTAATTCTGTCAGTTTTCTCCAACTGTTTGTTTTGGACGATTAAACGAAATACATTAAACTTCGAACGTGTTTGATACAGTGCGGCAATATTGCCTGGGTAAAGTTATATCGCTCGCCTTCCTTCATCATATAAATATACATGTATTATTTAGTTGTTTATCGATAGTTAAGAAGATGATACCTCATATCTGCAAAAGACAACTAGATACGCAAATTGTTTTTTTTTACAAATTACTTTTTTATAATATAAAAAAAAAAAATCCAAATTATTAATTCGATAATCTTGTCATCTGATAATAAAATGGAAAATGATAATTTTTAAGATACACTGGCTTGCATACCAGTAGGTATGGGGCCCCTTGGGCCGGATGCAAAACCCGCAATACACTTTACCAACGAGTCGAATTAGTAACACTAGCGAGTAAACTCTAGACCTCTACCATCGGATACCAGACCCGCATTACTCGACTATAATTAATTAATTAAATNTTAAGATAAAAAAAAAAAATTGGGCTGTAAAAATATAATTTCTAATATAAACGGCAATGCCATTGACTGACTGACTGACATACACGTACAGCAAAATGTGCTTAACCGAGAGACATGAAATTTTGAGGATATACTACTCTGTTCATATCATAGACAACCACTAAGAAAGGATTTTTGCGAAATTTTGATTTTAGTACACAGGGACAGGGGTACGGGGTACAAATGTCAAAGTAATGAATACCCTTTATGATTCATATCGTTAAAAAGCTCTTTAAGAGTAAATATATTAAATATCTCTCTATTTTTTTAACTAATTAATTAAAAATGTATCATATAGGATTCAAAAATTATAACTACAACAAACTTTTATATGAGCCGATTATACTGGTTAATGAACACGTCCTATTAATATTTGTTAAATTGCCTACGGACCCTTTGTGATTGCTGAAGGCACATAATTGGCCAATTTATTTTTTAATGATTATGGCAGATACTCTATTATTTTGTTACCCACCCGAATTCATTTATTTATTATTAAGTATTTGTTTATTATTAAGTTTGTTCACAACTTATTGGATTAAAGGTTACTTTGCCTTACTAGATAGTTAGACTAACGGATATTGTCAATTTTATGTCCAGAACTGTGATAGTCCTTTGTCCCAAAGGAATATTTGAACATCGCGCCCAGTTAAGATTGTCAATTGATTTTAAAAAAATGTCAAAACAATTATATTATAAACAAACGGTGGGTAACCAAGTAAAATCTTGTCATATGCGACCTAATTTACTTTGTTACCCACCTTAGGGTGGGTAGCAAAGTAAATTGTCTGTCTCTTGTTTGCCTCTGCCTCCATTGGTTTCTCTTCTAAAAGTATTCATCTGAATAAACAGCTGTGTTTTCCGGTGAAATCCGCGTCACGAAGGGGATGAAGTCCGACGTTTACGCTTCCACTGCTGGAAGCATCTTCACAGGTGTGGTGCATCGTGGTGTTGACTCGAAGCAAACACAGGATATACCTCCCCCCCTCGTGGATTTTACCGGAAAACTAAGCTGTTTCTTGTGAGTCTACTCGCGGAAGCCTACGCACCAAGTTAGTCATCTGAAGTTTAAAAAATTCGGACAGTTTGTTTAATGTAGCCCACAGGTATAGGTGCAATCATATGGTCCCATATTAATTTTAACCGCCTCCTTTAATTGTTTATATTTTTTTAATAATATTGGGCGGGATGGAGAAGTAAAAAAATATTATTTTATAATAGATTAACATATAAACTAAGTATTTCCCTTTGCAAAATGCCTTTCCTTGCAAAATGCCCATCTGAGCGTACTAATTTATTTTATTTTTAATACTTAATATTATATAGATAGTTGAATGTTTTTATTCAACATTTATGTTTGATGCTGGTTAACGATGCCGAACGATGGCCGAAAGCGGCTGTTAAGGCCGAGTTGCCTTGATATTTATGAACGAGACAGCGGCTTAATTTCGGTAGAACCAGTTTAGGCACTGGACCCTTTACTTGAGTTAAACCTGTTTCTCGGATTGCACCCTCGATTCATTATTTTCAGATATAATGAACTTTAAAAAAAGGTTAGAAATGGGCTCCAACTTATACTCTCTATCGCTTTTTCTTAACTACTGGTTCAACAACTACAATTAACCTTTGAAGTGTAAATTATTGTCGTAACTTCGTAACTCTTTAAATGCTGTGTACACTGTCCAGGCATCTGTTAGTGCACTCCCTAGTATCCACTTACAAGATATTTGTTGAAATAATATTGCTATATTTTAAAATGTATTTTATACATTTTTTGGCATACGTGTCAAGTGTTATTTTTAAGTTGTTGATCGTTTAAAAAGCATATAAAAGTGATTCATAAATAACTAGTTTAATACTTTTGTGAGGCTACTTCACGGTAGTGTAATTTGTCAAGTAGTCCGAGATAGATTTTTATCGCGCATGTCGATTATCTTGCACGTTCTCCGAATAGACGTGGTTCCATTATTTGCCTATTGTCAAAGAATTTGGCCTCTTAACAGTCTTGAGATAACTTAGCTTAAGCCTTGCTTATTTTTTTATACCCACCTATGATTTAATATGTTATAGTTCGAGCTTAACTGTAAATATTCTGAAATAGAGTCTCTGAATAATGATTCTGTATTGATAAAGTTGAAACGTGGTGCTCAAACCTGTTATTTGGTATTGTTTACATGCTAGCGAGCTGAAGGTCTTTATGTAGGTGAGGAGGTAAGTGATGCTTGCACCTGCTGCGAGTAGAATCCCTTTAACTTTCTGCCCTGCCTTGTGTTTACCTGTAGTTTGTCTGGCCCGATGCTTGGCCGGCAGGTATAGGATTCACCTGGTCCAAGGTCTCAGTCCGGTCATCGTCTTCTTGTGTTTCTCCCTCCACCCTTACATGAAGTTACTCGCATGGCCGACCACCATTAATACTCTCATCTGCTTCCACATCTCTTTCTCTCTCTTATTATTTCTCCTTTCCTTTGCATGGTACTCTACCGTCTGCTAAGTCGGATATTTATACATCAACAGGTTGGATAACCGTCACTATTCTCTAACCGACTCGACCTGAAGGAATGTCAAGGACTTATTTATTTTCTTTTTGCTGCCTTGTTAGTATTTTAAATTTCTACACGTATTTCACATCTCCTTTGTTATTAGCATCCTTGTATTTAATTTATTTTTATATATATCATTTATATCTCTTAATAAATAAGCGAGTCACCAACCCTAATAAACTAAATCTAAAAGTTGTACCCCCTTAACTCTTAGACAAAGCATTTTCTTTGAATAAAAAATAATTTGAAAACAGCTTGGGAACCTTTAAAATAGTTTTTGCTTCGCAAATCATTGTCATAGTTTTTGATCCTTAAAAAAAATAAATCTATTAATAAGGTGTTGCAGATTAGTTAGCGTTCTTAAATCAATTATTTCTGTGAACTGGCGAATCCCCCGTTCTGCAATAACCTAGTGTTGTTATGATCGGGGGATGGGTTGTAAGAGAAACAGTATATAAAATAAAAGAACAACAGCCAAGCGATAAATTGATGTATTGCCGCAATGTTCTAGTTTATAAAAATCACTTGTGTACTCCTGATAGTAAGAGATTCGAGTTTTACTAGTGTCCATACGAGAGCTAGTAATAGATATTTGTCAAGGTTCTATTAGCCTGTGTTGGACGATCCACTTCAAGAATGACAAATTACTTGTAAACTGTTTTGATTTAACTGTTAGACTTCAATAGCTCACCCGCCTCCAGTAAAGTCGCGTCCGCTTTTTTTAAAAAAAATAAATAATTAAATATTCTTTTGTAAGCTTATCTTATAAAAAAATATTTATCTCTTATTTATCGTTAGTCATTAAACTCTACTTGTGTTTGTCTGCAGTACATCTATTAGTGGTCAAACTGTGTATTGTCTTTCGTAGTTGTTCTCTTTAAAACCACTAATACTTCTTGGAAAGTTGATTTACGTTCCACTTTGATTTGAAGAAATATTTGAATAACAACTTACCAATCAAGTAAAAAATAAATAACTTGATTTTTGGTCTACGTCTAACACTAAGAATCATGAAAATCTCATTACAACCAAAATAGGTGTTACATTAGTGCTCTCCACTCTCCATTAGTCCGGTTTTGTTTAACACAGATTATGGCCTAGCTATGTCCCGCAGACAAACTTTGCCGACCACATACTCTTGGAGAACAAGAAATTCTAAATGTTAGTCAGTCACTTTTATACACGCTATCTCATGGACTATATTATTTTATGGCTGAATCTCTTAACAACTTTCTTTTAAGTCCCATTAGGTTTCCTTTATTATAAATATTGGCAGACTAAATCACCTATAGGTGTCGGCGGCATAAAATAATATTATTGAATAATAGGGCTATAAAATAAACTTTTTAGAATAATGTGTTCAACTCTCTGATAAACGAATCTTAAAAGTTGCCAGAGTTCAAATTAGCTTTTAGAAAGAAGGTTCTAAACTTCCTGTCTTATAATTTCTCTTTTAATTTTAAAAATAATTTAAATTTGACTTTTTTTTCTCTTGATCACAGGTGAGGAGATAAGATTGCAGCTCAAGTGGTTATGTCTGTACCTTGTTTTACCATGATTCTGATCAATTACTGTTACAAAAAATATCCTTGGATTTTACCCTTAATGTATCAAAATGATTAAATATCTTGATAATATTTTTTTTGTAGTCTGATGTAATCATCTTCATATTATTTTAATAATTAATTTTATTGATGGCGTCTATTTTTTATTTTTTCCCCCCTTTATCATTTTGAAAAATTATTATTTATTTTAGTCCGATACATCTTCAAAACAAGCAATTAAAAACTGATTATTTTACGAACGTAGTTTTAATTATATTCATTTTTTATATTATTATTATTATTTTATTATATTATTATTACTATTTTATTTTATTTTTATTTATTTATTTTTATTTATTTATTTTTTTTTTTNTTTTTTTTTTTTTGTATTCGAGAGAAATTTTATTATTAACCATTAGAAGGCGGTTTTATAAATTTTTTACAGAAGAATGTGATAGTTATATATTTTTATCTGTAAGCAAACATAGTATTTGATTATTGAACAGATATGCGATTTAGCTACCACATTATTATTTGGTTTGCATAATTTAAATGGTTGATTTAATTTTCTTATAATATAGTACTTTTACAACTAACTCTATCATGCAATTATCTACTAACGGTTTTACTTTAATTAGCAGTGTAAAATCGGCACATGTATTCAAAGGTTAAATCCCTCAGTTGTAGTCGCAGATAGTATCAAATTATATTAGATGATATTTGACAACGAGTCAAATTAAACAGCGAAATGGATTAATATATTGTCAAAATAAGAAAAGTAATTTTTTTTTATCATTTCTTTCATAAGCTTATGAAATAGTTATGGTCAAGTTCGTTCATGGGCATAAACTACTAACTTATGGGTTAATTAAATAGCGTGAGTCATTTTTTTCCCCCTCAAAATTTAAAATTTATGGTTAAAGGTTTTTTTTGTTTGTTTTTTTGACAACTTAAAGGAAGTTGTCATTTTTGAAAAATAATCTATAGTATAATATCTAGTTAACTTATAGCCCTTAGCCAAAGTCACCTAATATGCTGAGGCAGGCTTCAAAAACTTCCTATCATTCTTTTCTCTACCCTATTATTAAAGATAATAGTTATTTATGTTATTTACTAGGCAGCAAAATAGAATTTTGCTGACAAGTTTATAAGTTTTACTTCCGAGCCGAAGGGGATGATAGGCTAAACAAATTTACTGCAGAGGCGAAGCCGAGGCAGGAAATTTACTACTTTATTGACGAGGCGAAACCGAGGCAGGAAAATGTTAATTACCTGCTAAGGTGTAACCGAAGCAGGTATTAAACGAGTCAGGAATGTTCACTTTGCTTTATAGTTATATGCAATATTTTATCTACTAACGCCAGAAAAATTACATTAATTTATTATATTACTTTTTTAATAGATAAAAGATTTGAAGAAATTAAATTCGTAAAAATACGAAGGTTGGAGTCATTAAGTTAAAACAAAACAAAGGCTAAACAAATTTAGCTTTGCCACTTTTTTTATTAGCAGCTGTTTTTTATCTCAATTTTTTTAATACTCGCTTTAAAGTAATAAAATTTGTTTTATTATTGTAATTTTTAAAGGTATTTTTACGAAAGATATAAATATTTAGCAGAATATTACGCTTAAATATATAAAAATGAACAATGAGTGGGAGAGTTCATAACCTGCGATCTAGTAACCTTTTCTTAAAATTTGCCAGCCTGTTTGTTATTTTGCTGTCTTTTTGGCATGTTACAAAAGAATCAAGAAAAATGACATTTTGCATTGGGAACAGTACAAAATGCTTAATTTTGCTGTAGATAAAAAAATATACTTATTAGCAAAAATACAAAATCTATAAATGATGTGTGATGTGTGAGCAACATTATCTTTTCTTTGATGAATAAACTATAAACAATATAAACAGCCCAAGTAACAAAAAACTTAAATTCTCCTCTACTCTTAGTTTTGCTATTTGTTTTTAAACACTATTTCAACTTAATTTGT
The DNA here is from genome assembly GCA_001010745.2 of Gerris buenoi. Classification (NCBI taxonomy): domain Eukaryota; kingdom Metazoa; phylum Arthropoda; class Insecta; order Hemiptera; family Gerridae; genus Gerris; species Gerris buenoi. Next base: position 283,005 of record KZ651747.1, read on the forward strand.
ATTCAATTTCTTTTCGTTTATTTATTGTTGTTTAACCTTGGTGATAGAATTTTATTTTATTATAGCCGGATGTATACTTTTTATCAATTTCATGAATTATATATATATATATATTTTAATTTATATCCTAATCATTTGAGTTTTTTAATTTAGTTTTAAATTTAAATAGTTGTTTTTAAAGAATATTTTTTTATTTATTGAAATATGCCTATTTAGTATTAATCAAATTTTTATTTAGTTGATTAAAATTATTGATATTTGTTTTTGTAAGAAGAAAACTGGGAAATGCTGACGATTAGAGAAAAACGGTTTTTGACCTCGACAGGTCATCGTTTAGCTCTGCAATTTTTGAATCGTATTCATGACGTTATGAAATTATACTCCTCGTGTAATGTAAAACAAAATATAACAATAATTATTTGGTAATGCTCTTATTATTTTCTATTTATCAAAATTAAGTGTGCTTTTTAATTGATATTCCACAAATCTTTTGATTAGAATTCGTGTCTGAAAGCGCGGTTTCGTGATTTATAGATGTACGTGAGATTCTTTAGTTATAATAAAACTTAAGAGACATTCGAAATTTATTATTTTACTCGCAATTTTTGTAAGTAGGTATACAATCGAAATCGTAAAAAAAAAGAAATTGAAAATGTCGTGCAACATAGAAAAATCAAAACTGGTCTGTATTTTTTTTTTATATATATATACATACATATTTACACTTCACTTACCACTTTTACAATTGACTGTATACTGTGATACTGTACTGTACTTATTCCAAATAAATTTTTAAATTGGTATTTTAAGCTTAATCTCAGGGAACTAAGCCATGTATACTAACATTTCATTGAAATCCAAATTTATTTTTTACTTATCTTCCGTAATGCTTGATTAGTAGGTCCAGAGACTGTTTTTACGAAATGGATTCCCTTTGGTTTTACCCTTATATTCGTAATGTATTTAATTATAAATTAAAGAATATAAATCAAGAATAAAATTAACAATGATTATTTTATCTATTTCTGAATTAAAGAATATCGTGTGTGTTAATTTGTTACGGTTTGTCGTCTCTTCGCCTTGTCACATAACCGTTATCCACATTCTTGGGTCACACAGTTACCTCTCTCTCTCCGCAAATATAATTTGGCCCTATGCCATTGATTTTTATGAAGACCATCTCTATACCTGTTTGACATCAACGCCTTATTTGTATTTGACCAATTGACCACTGGATCTCAGATCGAATTTATATAAAAAGAGGAAAACAAATTAAATTACATTGATTATAGACCGTGTGTGTAATATAATATAGCTGTATTGTATTAATTTATTTTTAATTCAACCGTTGATTTAAATTGGTTGAAAAGGAGAGTAGTTGTCCTTGGCATTTACCTGGATATTTTGTTTAACATGTTTAACATTTTTTCTCTTAAGTAAAAATAAAGGAATGCAGATTTGCATTGTAATTTTATTTTGCAGCATTATGACTTGTCCCGTAAACAAAGCCATAAATGTTATATCAAAAGATTTGATTTAATTCTTTATTTTAATGTGACTTGGTGTTGTTCCCACGCTGTTCTGTTTGACGTTTCACTCTTGGCTTTATCCTATTGATGGTGAGTTTTTTCACCTTGTGATCTTTCCTTTAGGCGTGTTTTAGGATCGTGACGGAACTTCCCGACAACATTCACAGGACGGATCTTCTCTCGAGATTAATTGTCAATTCAAAATTCTAAACTTTACTCTTCTCGTCACGTGTTCTTATTTTCTTTTATGTGTTATTTCTAAGGCTTATTAACATGAAAAATGCTTTAACTGTGATTTCCTTAGCTTATTTATCATTTAATTTATTATTTATTATTAATAGTTTTAATAGATATTAGATTTTTGAATTTCATTAAATTCACTAGTGAATACATAGTTAACACAGTTTTAGTGATTCAAATAAATCTGAAAAAGAAATTAATTAAATATTATTTTCCCCCTATAATATATTTATTATTGGATTAATAATATAATTTTGTCACTGATTTGATGATTGCTTTTTAATTATTTTAATTATTTTTCTTTTGGGTTAACAAGTTTCAAATATTTTTGTAAGAACCCCCCCCCCCCTTTAATTAAACACATTAAGTTTAATTTAAACACAGTTTAACTAGATTAAGTTCTGGATTTTTCACCTTGACACTTGTGATCTGTCAAATGTAAACAAATTGTTGGTTAAAACGATGTTTATAATTAACGAAACGTTTATAGATGTTCAATTAATCTCAAAAGTTAAAGTAAAAATAATATTAATTGCTACTTTTACGTTTATTTTATTTTTTATATTTTAATCAATAGCATTTAGGACCATATAAATTGTTACTTTATGTTCAATTGTCACCTTGAAGAAAATTGTTATGCAAGCTTTCGTTACCTGGATACCTTTTTTAATTTTTTAGTTTCGGTGTTTCAACAACTTTATCTATACTAGATAATACTTATAGTATATTCTCTCCTAAAATGACGTTACAAAATAATTATATTTAACTACAAATGTAGCTTTCTTTTTTAGATTTAATGATACAAAAAAAAACTGAAGGTATTTAGAAAATTAATAAAGGTGGTAAACAAACAACAAAACGAGAATGACATTGACTTGTCATCTAATTATAACTTTATATACTTATTTATTTTTCTCTATTATGACTAGAACTTATCTCATGGCTCAAAAATGTTTATAAATAAGATCATTATGAAATAAAAATATAACATGAACTGCTTTTCCCGATTAGACATTCTTATGATTATAATTTCTTCCTTGTTTTTGCCAACATATATTTCAGTGAGTACAATAATTATTTACATTTATGATTTCAATCGCTAATTATTATTGATCTAACTTTTTATTTATTTATTTGTAATTATTATTCAATTATTTAATTTAGGAAGTATTCTCATCCTTGGAAAAAAGGTAAAGGGTTTTATTTATTTAGAGGTATTATTGTTAAATTCTTCTGCTACATACCTGTTTTTTAAACAATTTAGGTAATAGAGTGCAAGTTCAAGGGTCCCTTCCATTTTTGTACACTTTTCTTTCGACTTCGCCTTAAAATCAGCGTTAACTATTAGATATAAGATGTTTTTTAAATTAATAATTTATATAGATATATAATTAATGAGAGCAAGTGGAATATGTTTTTTGTACTAATTGTTATTGGCTTTATTTACAAAGGAAGTAAACATTTTTTTAAGTTGAAGGGAGATGTTAAAGCTTTAAGCAGCGTTTAGGCAATCAACTTGGTTGACAACCTTGTTGGCAATATGCTATGTTGAAGACAATGTTGTCAACCTTGTTGACAATTAGTCATGTTGAATTCAATGTTTATCGTCTGTGCATAGGTTAGAGTAAAATAGTAGTCCAAAGGTTTGAGTAAAATAAAAAAAAATCATGTGGGACGAGCCTCTTCTTAGCATAATTCATGATAATAACGAGATATTATAATTCTTCACTTATTTTAAACCCAATATCCTCACCCTAAAAACTTAAAGAAACTGTAGATTGTGTAGAGTGTAGATAACTTTGTAAAAAGTAATGTCTGTGTAAGGGTGGCGACACACCTGAGCATTCGCCCCGAAAGAGCATGCATTCGCCCCCGAATGAGCATGCATTCGCCCCCGAATGAGCATGCGTTTGCCCCCGAATGAGCATGCGTTTGCTTATAAATGGACTGGACGAGCAAACGGAAACGCATGCTCATTCGGGGCGAATGCTCAGGTGTGTCTCCGCCTTTAAATGTTGTTAACTTGAATGTCAACTTGGTTGACAACCACCGCCGTTTTACACGATTGAGATCTGTTGAAAATATTTTTCTTTTTTTCTTTGGTGACTATCCTCAAATTTAATTAAATCCGCAAATTCACTAGAGCATGCGTTGCCATTCAGCACGAAGGCGCACGACTACGCGCCCTCACATGAGAAATGAGCCCACCGTGTTCGGACCTCTGAACAGTCAGGAAGGTAATAATCAGAAAAAAATAATAAGAAAATTCCCAAAATAATAAAAATAAAGGAAAGGAGAGGGGGAAGTTTGCTCTTATTGTTCAGCCTGACCCAAGCTGTCTACCCCATCCATACTGAGCAAGTGGCCCCTTATCACTTAACTGTATCAACACTCGGATCGGCCTGTGGCATGCGTATCCGTTTAGCTCGTCCTATATACATCTATACACATCTGAGCAAAATGAAGCGAATGCACATGTGAATTCGCGGCTATTATTTGCAAATGATAAACTTACGCCTCTTTATAAACAATAATTACAAGATAAAAAGAACTTTTTATACTACGTTGTTATACTAACGTTTTATACTACGTTTTTTAATTCAATTAATTTATTTTTTGTTTACTTGGTTTACTTATTCTTTTTTGCTGTCATTCAATGTTTACCACTCAATAAAAAGTCTTAAGGGGCCCACACACTTACAGTTTAACTGCAGGCCGTTATCTTATACGATTATCGTAAGGCCAAAATCTCAGATCACCACACATTAACAGTCCACAGCCTGCAGGCAATCGTAAAGAACTACAGATCTGTGCCTGTATGCGCCACACACTGAGCGATGAGCGCCTGCAGGCCGAGATCCGACGATTTTTAACTGCAGTCCGATGGAGGGAAATAAACAAAATAAAGACGATTTTGTTTTGACAGTCCGTGGCCTGACAATCCACGGACTGTCGTCTCTCGTTCCATCCGATCCTCGCCTCAACCCTCCACACACCTACAGTTCACCTCCGACTGCAGTCCGCCATCTTAAGGAAAACTGACAAGTGTGTGGCCAAGCTCCGTGGACTGTCAGATCATTATCTTCCCCTTAGGCCCCTTAATATTTGAAATCTGTCAAAGGAGGTAAATATTGGGGAGGTCAAAGGATTGTAAATATTTGGGATATGACAAAACAATAAAATAACTTCCACTATACACTTTCCAAATAACTAACTTTCCATTCAGCAAACTTGCTAAAATCGAATTAAATTCTGCTGAAAAATGACTAAAAGCATTAAAATAATGCATTGTCATCGTGTTCTGAGCTGTTCTGAAAATTTCAAATGTCTAGCTACTCGGGTTGTTACTTAAAATTCGATTACAAGATTTTTACCGTACAAACAAACATACAAACAAGAAACCAAGTTAATAAAAACGTAGTAAAAATAATACTAGCCCGTAAAAACAAAACTTTTATTACGAATCCTTTATTTATATTGCATTTTGGTTTGTTATTGAGTTTTTACGGTTATTGAGTTTTTACTAGCAACGTTAATCAGTGTGTGTTAGAATGAACTTCAATGTGAACTAGAATTAATTTTTTTGAATCTATTCTTTCTTTGCTGAATATCTTCGGAAATTAACATCTATAACTTGATTTTTATTCACTTCCGAGTTAAATAAATCTGAAATATTCCTCTTTGTCCCGAATAAACGTAACATATGCGTACGTTGTATGCATTTGATTAAAATTGTATTTTATGCAAAAAAAATTAGCATTTTATTTAATTTATTCATTATTTTTGTTTGACAAATATTTTCTGTAACTTTTTTTCCTTATTTACAAACAACATTAGTAGAATTAACAGCATTACATAAAATTCATTTTATATTTCATAAAGTTCTTTTAATAATTTTAAATTCTCGGATTATACCGTTTTTTTTAGGCGTCTTACTGGCTTTATACCAATAATTCTATTTTTTTTCTCGCTTGTAAACGTTAGATGTTTATGCTTCCGATTTCAAATGTAAAACATTGGAAATTCATTTCAATGAATTGTGTTTACACTTTCTTTCTTTCTAAATCTCTTGATGTTTGTTTTGGTTGTTGCCAGGGAATGTAAAATTAAAAGCTGGCCTTTTTTATTTTTTACATAAAGGTTTTATTTTAGCGCGCCCAACCAATGGACCTGACGGGAAAACATAATTAGCTTTTTTCGAGATTCAACACCGCCAGTTGTTTATGTTTATAAAATCTATTATGGACCCATTCAAACATCTAAACTAAATTTAAAAAAATTAGTAGTAAACAGTAAACACTGTTTAAGGTACTTCACTACTGAAATAAAATTAGTCTGTTAGAACTTAGACCATAAAATATTAATGCTCGTTGTTGTTGTTTTTTTTTTTAAATCTTCGAATTCTTTAATTGCATAAGAAATTCTAAACTAATATTATATAAATTGTAACGATCCTAAATAGAAGAGCCACTGACTTAAGCAGTTGTTCAATTTATTCAAGGATTCCTAAATTGGACTACACTAATTAAAAATGACATTGTCATTGTAAATATGTATGGATAAAATTAACTAAATAAAGACTAAAGACCTCCATACTTTAATTATTTGGTTAACTACGTTTTAAGAAGGGACTTCGTTCATTCATAATGCATAATTAAAGTGGTGGAAACGAGTTAAATGCATCAAATAAGAAGGATAATATAAGTTGACGTATTTGATTGTCCTACCATGAAATGAACTAATTGAATTTGAAAATTTGCATTCTTAAAATTCAACTAAGATTATTATTAGATTCAATTAGTCAATACTAGTTTAGTAAATGAGTGATACACTTTTTAGATGAAATATTATTTACGAAATTAGTTGTTAATTTAATCCAACTTAACCTTCTATGCTGTTTCCATAAAATGCATTCTTGGAAAACCTCGCCTTACATTCCTTACTGTATATACAGGTATTGGTATTACCTTAGCATCATCTGTCTGAGATATGGACTATGGGCTTGAGTCGTGTGTATCCAACTCGATCTTTTTTATGTTTATTACCCGTATCTAATGGCGAAACCATTTTGTGTTATATTATATTTATGCATTCATTAATTCCTCTATTTTATATAGTTTTTATATATACATATCTTATTCGACTTAGAGTAATATTATAAATATATTTTAATAAATTACTACGAAATTGAGTTTTAAAAGATTAAAAACGTTTGTAAAACATCGGATTACTAAATACAATTTCCATCTTTAGAAACATCTAAAATTTTATAAATTTCAAACACCCGGTCTACTATACATCAACCAACTTTTTAGTAAAATATATGAGATAAATGAAATAGCGTACTTAATTAAAAGTCTAAGATAGCTATTTGTTGGTTTATTATAACTCTTGGCTTTGTGAGGAGTTCGTTGACTCCATATTGAGGTCAGAGAACAGTATGTTTGTATGTACCTGATGCATTAAAGTTGTGTGCATAATACTTCAGAGGTAAACTAGTTAGAGTTGGAGAGTGAAACAAGTTCTAGTCTTGTCTTGAGTTTTGAGACCAGTGAACAATAGACTTGATTTTGGTTCCAAACAAGAGTAGAGTGATCTTTTGTTATCAATTCCTTTGGTCTTTTGATTCCAATGAGAATCTAACCTTGATCATTTTACTCTTCTAATATGGATGTTAATATTTTTTTTTTTTTTTTTTTAGCCTTCAAGGTATAACACTTATAAAAAGAGGCTGTTTAATGATTTAAAACTAAGCTTTATACTATAACATTTAATAGTAATAAATGTGTTTTTTGTTTCAGGGTTCTTGGTTTGAAGTTGGAGGGTGCCAATGGCTCCAGTACAGTCTCGCCTAGTTCTCGCCGTTACCATCCCAGCTGCGGCTCTAGCCATCTTCCTCAGCCTCTTTTGGCTCCGGCGTGCTTCCAAGGGCCATCCGCCTTCCCCTCCTGACATACCCGACAAGAAGAATAAAGAAGAAAAGACATCAGAAGACACCTGTGAAAAGGAACCTCTTGACACAGGGGTAATTGAGACAGACACTTGCAAAGATTTTGCAAAGAGGTCAAGCTGTGAATCTGTTAAAAATTTCAGCCAGTTTGAAAATACTTCAGACTTAGCTTTTGGGGAACGTCCTCTTGCACTAAAAAGTGTTTTGTCCAATAAAATTGACATTCAGCCCTGCGAGGAGGTTAAAGTACAAGACATCAGTGCTGTGCCTGTTAAAGAGTGTCCTGTAAAAGAAGGTGTGTCCTTCGCTATTGAGACTGAAGAGGCTAATGCAGTGAGTCTAGAAGCAAGTTTTGCATGTGGTGACAAACTTACTAGTGATAAAGAAACACTAGATATTGCTGTTACAGTAAAAACTAGCTCAGAAGAAAATTTTACTATTTCCCCTGACGAAATTAAAACTGTTAAAACTACTAACGTAAAATCTTCTGAGGAAGAAACTGTACTACCTGTTAGTGATCTGGAAGAGACAGTTGTTGCAATAAAGAACACCCAACAAATTGAATCAGGCCCACCTGAACAAGCTGTGCTTGATACAAAATCTGACAAGGAGCCATTAACAGCTACCAAGATGATTACTGAAGAAACAGCTTCTCCTATCAAGCTTGACTATCATAAGGAGACAGACGTTGAAAAGTCAGACTTGTCTGAAAAATTAGCAAACCTGGAATTGGACACAATGAAGTTAGGAGATGTTGATGTGAAAGAACGGGATAGTGCTAACCATAGTCCATCTGAGAACATGCTGGCAAGCCCTTCAATGAGCAACTTTAGTGATGCCCATTCTGAGGTAATCTCATCTTTGCTCTTTATATTAAATTTATTTTTATTATTTTTGTATCTATATTATCTTAAATACTTTTTTTTTTTTAGTTTTAGTCTCTGTGAGGGAAGATTTAATAAATGAGTATATATTTTTGCTGTGTTTGCTTAAATTTATTTTGTTTGTTAAACAGGGTTCAAGTGACAGTGGAAAGGGACACAGTGATGGAACCACATCTCCTAGCAGGACCCCAGCAGGTGGAAGCTCTGTATCTGGCGACCCATCACCATCTATTTATGAATTTGTCATTCCACAAGTAAGATTTTTCATTCCTTTTTTTTTTTGCATATCCTGGTGTGATCTAATATTATTCTACTTATTTGTTTTATAATGTCAGAGGTTAAGTTACTGTTTGGGTCAGGACATACTCTCCTTCTAGTTATGATCAACATTTGATAGCTTATATTAGATATGTGTTTGATAAAATGAGTCTTTTTTTATTTGGGTGTGTACTTAATCCCTCTAGAAAAAAATCTTGAATATGGCAGTTGTGAGGGTAATAGGCTATGATATTATCAGGCCCACTAGGATATTTTCCTCTCCATATCTTCACCGATTCGGGTATGTTTCCTTTGTATTCCTGACCTAGATTTGTCACAGAGAGAATAATTTTGTTTAAACAACGATTAATGGTGATAAATATTTACTTGAGCTCAGCAAATATGCATCTTATGGCTCTAACATTGAAGTTAGCATAATGCAATAAATATTGAATAAGAAAATAGTTTCATTTAGAGTAGATCGTTTAAGAGGATGATGATTAGAGTAGAGTGCCTAGTGGCACTATAACCTTCTTTTTAACTTATATTATAAATGTTTCAATTCACTACAAAAAAAAACTTTTGCTTATATCAAATTGAAATTTTAAATTTCTGTATCAATAGTATGTGAAGTCTTATTAAAATTGATATGTTAGAAAGTAAATTGATATATTAGGTTGTTTTCTCTTTTTAGACGATTAGGTCTGATTTAAAGGAATTAGCAATCTTAATCTCTTCATAGTATGCCACTATTAATTTTACAAAGAAATTAAATTAAAAAAAAAAATAATGCATATAAAATAAAAGTCTGTCTTATCAGATAGGTAAAGGTGGAATCTATTCATCTCCTAAAATACCAATTTTAATTTTGAAGCTAATGTAAGACGGGCGGATTACACTGTCCATGAACTTAGCCTCAGAATTGGCTAAAGGAACATGTATACCAAATTTTGACTTAATCGGTTCACTTTCACTTACATTATCGTCGGACTTGTAAATGTTACTGACAGACAGGGAGGATATTTTTTGAATGCAAGAAACTCACTTCAATAATATTTCAAATTTTGTTTCCAGATTATTGTTGGTCGGTTGATAGGACGTCATGGAGTGTTCCTACATGAAATCATGAGTGAGACACACACCAGCATCTTCATTAAAGTTCATCCAGAGACTGTCAAACTTAAAATTTGTGCCATAGAAGGTATTTTTTTTTTTTTTATCACACCTTTTATTATTACTCCCTCCTAGGACCTTAAAAAAATGCTATCCTTTCTCAACTTATATTTAAAAAAATAACAATAATAATGGCAGAGATATGGGGGCCGGCGTGGCTGAGTGGTTAGCGCCCTAGCTCTGAAACCAAGGTCCAAACCCCGACGTGAGTTCGAATCCCGGAGGGGTCAGACATGTTTCACACTGATGATCTCATCGAGTAGATGAGTAAAGTGGTCGGATATCGAGGAATTCAAAAATATTTCCACCCTCTTCTGTTCAATGACGGGGATACTAACTTCAGCTTCGATGATGAAACCCTTATTCATGGTGTGAAGAAATCTGCTTGTAGCTGATATTCTTATTCACTTATGATTATTTTGTTCTATATCTCTTTATATTTTACATTGTGAGATATCATGGTTAGTTAGACTTAGTTTATGGTGTTATTATATTTATAAATATGTATAGTTAATACATAATATATGTTTTGATAATGCTGTATGTTTTCCCCAGTTTGGGGGGGGAGACTTTTGAAAACTGTCTATCTATTTTGTAGCAATTTTTGGGTTACAATTATTTGGTTAATCATGTTTGAAATTATAAACTCTTGATTATTATAGTTTTTATTCTTGTGTAGTTATCTGAGCTAATTTACTTTATTTTTTGTTTGAAACAGGAAGTCAACAGGATATAGATAAAGCTCTTGAGAAGATCCGAAAGAAGTTTCCCCTTAGAAGATATCCTAAACTCACTTTAGAAAGAGTTTCATTTGTGCCAATGCAATCAGGTCAGCAGCTCAGGGCTGAGGATTTCCATGTATGTTGTCATACAGATTTATATTTTTTAATTATAGACAATTATGTTATGCTTTTAGCTAATGGTTAAAAGGGATACTTGGTGTTGGAGATATTCGATCAATAAAAACCTTCCCAACATTTTCAATTTTTTTATTGAGCATAATATTTGAAAGGTCGCCTTCATATGTTCACAAGCCGGGTGGGTTGGGAATAGTGGAGGAGCGCACAAAGAAAGGAGGGTTCTTTTGGCAGGTGTGGCTGACAATAAAGTGAGAAAGACGGTGAATCAGGAGACGTATTATCAAGGTTCTACTGTAAATAAATAAATAAATCCCGACCCAAATAATTACCATACATACATCATTTACCATACCATACCATTCAATTGAATAGTGTCTCGAAGACGGCAATGACACACCTGGAAATGGATATGCTATTGCTAATCTAAGACAACCACATTTATTCATTATTCATTATTGGGCTTAACAGCTCGTAATATATAAACCATTTGCCAATAAGCTATATAACAGGTTTAGGTGCAGAGAAGGTTTGGCATGAGTAAATATTGTAATGAAATATTTTTCTCTATAACTAAGACTTTTCTTTCTAACCCAAGTTCCAGATATTAGATTACCCAGCACAATAAAAACTTCCCTCCCTGAAAGAATTTTTTAAATAGTTAATTACTAAGAGAATATATTTATTGTAAGTTTGTTTAATAATTGTGGTAATTACAGTTGCAGCTGATCGAAGGAGTGAATAACGATGTCATACTGTCCAGCTTATTAAATCCTGGACAATTCTTTGTGCAGCAGCCCTGTCACCCCTCATACCCTTGCCTCACTCCCCTCACACAGACTCTTACACAGGCTTACTCCTCCACCGACGCACCTCCTCTAGTCAGCCCTGTTTCAGGTATGCATTCTTTTTATACTGCCTTCTAATATTACCAGCCTTTTAAAAACTACTACTATTCCAATTTATACTTTTTGAGAGTATTGGTCTTTTTTAATGGACTTCAAGTAAATGTGGCAACAACAAAAAATTTATATTCACACTATGTATTCTAAACAAACAATCAAAATGTATAATATATTATTTATTTATTTTGTATTTGTTGTTCTTGTTGTCCCTTTTGTTTAATGCATTTCTTTTTTTTTATTTGATCTGGTAATATTTCCTGGAGTGGGATGAAATATAGCCATAAATTGAAAATAACTAAATAATTATTTTTATTTTAATAAAAGTAATTTCCAACAAGGATGTTTGTTAAATATGCTTTGAAAATCTTTAATTGAATTATAATTATTCTCAAGTGAATAATTCTAAATGCCTCCGTACCANATTAATAAATACTAAATTAAAACACTTAAGCTCCCATTTTTATTGTTTGTTGCTATAACCTACTGCTTTGCAAATTCCTTATTTAAGCCATTTGTTTCAGATGCCATCTGTGTGTGCCCCAGCCTTGGAGGTTGGTACAGAGCACAGATAGTCAGTGTTGATGAGGATGCGAGACACTGTGATATAAAATTTGTTGACTATGGTGGATATCTAAGGGTTGAAGCTGCGCTTCTCAAGCAGATACGTGCTGATTTCCTAATGCTTCCTTTCCAGGCTGTAGAATGCAGTCTCGCCAATGTACAACCCATTCGTGAGTAAATTCATTATAGATTAATTTTCATCAATGTTTTTCTTATTTTGTATACAAAGACTTCTGGAATGGAAAATACAAAAACTACAAAAAATACAAAAATAAAAAATAGATACTTCTTTTTTTACACCAGCTAAATTGTTTTACTTTTATATTGCACTCAATGTAGGCAACATAATCAACTTATTCTAATACTAGGTTTACTTAGCTTGACTTTTAGACATTGGGTTTAAAAAAAAAATAATAATAATAAATAATAATTCTTGAGTTACTGATACTGGGCCCTGTTTTTATTTACAAATTCATTCTTAAAACAATATCAATTACACTTGAAAAAAAATACACAAACTGTCAAAATAATATGCCTACAATCTTTTGTTTGAATGCTAGAGCTTAAAATCCAGATAAGACGTTTAGTGTTCAGAATGATTCTCACGCAGCTTTGATATTATCAAGTTAAAATATATAACTAGTAGTTTTTTGTGTCATTACTTGGAAACAAAAGTTTTTTCCTATTTATTTATCTGTTTAGTCTGTGAATTTTAAGTGAAAGAAACATCCGTTTAAAGAAAAATATTATACCTTATTTAATACTTAGACGAGGTAATATTATTACCTCATCCATTTATCTCTTAATTTAAATATGGGGAACTTAAAATCAGAAAGATTTTTAATCCAATTTCTCAAGCTATCGTCAGATTATTATTCTATTTTTGTACTATTTTCTGACGTATCATTAATTGTTTAGATGAGACTGGTTGGAGTGAAGAGGCACGTTTGTTCGTACATAATATAACCTTTGGCCTAGTCTTACAGGCCCAGATAGTTTCATACACAGAAACTGGTATTCCACTAGTCAACCTCTATACTGGCATCAATAATCAGGTAAATTATTCTTAAGAATCAAACATTCTTAAGATTATACTTCCTTTAAATTATAAACCATTTTAATTTTCTCCTATGAGTTTGGTCATGAAGGGGTAAAAAGATTGGTTCATTTCATGGGCTATATTTAGTCCTTTCAGAGCTTCTCGCAGATTATCAATATTAACAGGGGACCACACCTTATAAGAATTTTATATTTATTAAATTGCTTTTAGTTCATCTCTTTTGACATCATAACAACATAACATCATAACAATTTCCTCTTTGTTGAATAATAATTAAATTACTACTAACTATTTAAACCAAGAGTATTATTACTCAAAACCCTAAATATATTGGGATGGGTATAATATAATTTAATATTATGCAGCAAACATTTTGGATCTTCAAACAATTTATCTAGTCAAAATGTTACCCCTAATTTATCTGCTTATGATTTTAAAACAAAATTATTGGTTAATTGAGTGGTAGAAAGAAAATGAAATCTAAAAGTTAATAGAGGTATAGAGCAAAGAGACGCATAGAGGCTCTATTAGCAATTGAGAGGGTAAGAAATCAAGATGTTTACGACTGTGTATTATCAGTATTTTCTCTTATTTTTTACTTTCTCATATAAAGAGAAAGTGATGTGATGGCGCGAAAATTCAATTTTGATGGACTTACACATTTTGAGATCCGCTGAGTCTAAAAAAGTGGTTTTTAAAAAATGTCTGTCTGTCCTCTGTGCTGACACCTGGAGCCTAAACTACTGGGACGATTTTGACAAAATTTGGCATACTTTTTCAGAAAAATCATACCTCAAGGTGAAATTGAGAAATCAAATTTAGCTCCAACTTTGGGTGCGAACCCCCCCCCCCCCCCCCCNATCGAATTAGTTTGATATGTCACATTTATTTATTTATTTATTTTTTTTAGTTTAATAAATAATGTATCTAGTTAATAATAAATAATAACTATGATTTTGTACACTAAACAAATATTATTTCACTGCAAAATGTTGGTAAAGTGTATTTTAAAATGTAGGTTTAAATTATACTAGATCAAACATTTCCATCACAATTAATCAGATATACTCATCGATATTTTAAATTCATAAGTAGAAAGTATTTTTTTTTACAAGATTATGTCCACAAAAATCTAAAAAAAAGATAGATTAGAGATCAAAATTATTCCAATACAAAAAAAAAGTATAGTTTTTTGTCGCACTAAAAACTTCATTTGAATAACATTTATTGACTTAAAAATAAATTTATTAACTTGGGTTATAACCATTCTTTTTTATTTTACTATAATTGAATTTTAAAAAAACAACAAATGAAACAGCATAGCTTCTTCTGCTTATAGACACTTAGCACTATGTGAATTTGTCTTATGACTTTCCTTGTAACTAAAATATACAAAATAAATATATATATAAAACCCAAGATATATATAAACTTCAGGATATCTGGTATATAGGCTTAATGTAAACAAATAAAAGTACTAGATAAATTATTTATGTATATAATTTAACTAATACGACTTCCATTGTGATTTATTTGTATATAATATACAGTTAGATTAGAGCTTTTTGGATTTACCGTGTTGCTCACACTCGTTAATATTACCAATCTAATGTTTCTTTCTTTTTTTTTTTTTTTTTTTTTTTTTTTTGGTTTGATAAAGTTTTTTTTCTAATTGGGATTTAGAAAGATATAATTTACCTAAATAAAAACATGTCTCCATAATATTATTTTAATTTTTGTGCTTATTTTAAAAGTTTTTTTTTTCTTTTGATTATTGAATATTAAAATTTGTCGTGTTATGTACATATTTATTATCAATAATTTTGAAGGTAATATTAGTTCATTTAGAAAAAAGATTATGTTTGCGAAACTGTTGTGATCCAAAATTTTAAATAGGGTGGTTTTATTTAAAGATAATAAATTAATTAATTAAAATAGTTATAAAAGTGAAACATGTATTATGTTTGTATAATAAGTTAATATTGATTTATGATTATAATTATTATTATTTTTTTCGAGTAAAATTATATTGTTTAAATAAAATCCTTTAAAAAAGAAAGTTGGATTGTTTGTAATAACAGAATCCTTCATATTCCTATCTTCCTTTTTAGATTTTACTCAAATAATGACCCAATGTTATTTTTATTTGGCTGATTGCTCTACTATCAAAAACCCTGATATCTGGCGGATTAATAAATTACTAGATTTGGGTTGTTGAACTGAAACTAGATTTCATTTAGGCTCAATTGTTGATGTAATCTAGATGTCTCTGCTCCCTACTCCCTTTGTCTTCATATTAAATTTTAAAAAATCAACATCTTAGTAAATAATAGTATTCATAAAATTTACAATTAAAAATAAATACGTAGAATAGAATAAATTTGCAGGACAATAGTAATAATAATAAATAACTCACTCTTTCTCTACCTCCTTTACTGCAATCGTTTATTATCTCCTTCTTTCTCTTACTCACTGGACTTGTTTTCAAAATTATTTTAATAATGTGGAAAGAAAAAATGAAAGACTTCCTTATCTGCTTAGTATTCCATATGTATATACTAATTAATTAATTCCCATGTTGGACCACACGTTGCACATGATCACTATACTACCTAATTACCCTCACACTTATTGCAGTATTACATGTAAATATAATGCAAGCTATAATTCTTCATTCATCTGTTATAAAGAGCACATACTTGGCTAGATAGCTTGAAAAATAGAAACCCTATTTTCAAGTCAAAATAAACATGTAACCATTAGGATAAAGCCATCCTATGTCACCACAACATTTTTTAGAGCCTCTTAATAGTATTTCAGATTTTTTACCTTTCTTGATGAATTTGTATATTACCATAAACATCTTAATCTTTACTTTATAACATGAAGTAATTATATGGCCTTAGAAATATTTTCAAAATTTTATTTTAAAAAAATTTTATACTTTTTTCAAATTTTCTACACTTCATAAGAACAAACTTGTTTTAAATCTCTTATTTTTCGGCTGTCATTACATTGATCTGATTCTTTTTTAAGATATTTAGGACATATCTCATGGTTAGATCTGAATAATGCATACTAGTTCCTTATTTCCTGTCTCACTGAAAAAAATCGGATTTTTTACAAGGGGGGACTGTATGTGAAGCGCATCTTTTCTTAAATTAAATTTATAATTACTATTTACAAAGGGAGACAGAGAGAGAAAAATAAACTTCAGCGCCGGGACTCGAACAATAAGTTTGTAAATAGTAATTATAATTTGATTTAAATTAAAATTGGTATTTAAATGTTCCGTAGTATGAATACTACCAAAAACTTAAAAACTGAATATCATATCTTAAAAATGCCTCATTCGATATTTAAGTTTAGTGATGATTTGTCGAAAGGAGTCCTCAGATAGGCCCATATTAATTTAACTGTCAGGACAAATCAATTATTATTAAATTAAGTAGATGGAGCCTATAAAATTTCGATTAAAGCAGTAATATTATGTATTTTGGATTAAAAAACTCTTGGATCATGAATATAAAACTAGGATCATTTTTTTTATTCTTTAGCTACAAGAGAAAAACATAGCTTCTATAATGAAAACATAAAACCTGAATTCATTTCAATTTGTAGGATAATTCAAGAGAAACAAAGGAAAATAGTAATAAAAGATTTAATAATGCATTAATTTTTTATTAAATTATTATTTTTGCTTAGCAAAAACAAATATTTAAAAAATACGACCAACATTAAATTGAATATAATTAATTTATTAAAATTACACCAATAAGTTTTTGAGCATGTAGATATACCTACTCATTTTCTTTACCTTATAAAAATATCATTTAAAGAATATAAATTAGAGAAATTATTAGTGCGATGAAATATGAGGATCGAATTAGTTTGATATGTCACATTTATTTATTTATTTATTTTTTTTAGTTTAATAAATAATGTATCTAGTTAATAATAAATAATAACTATGATTTTGTACACTAAACAAATATTATTTCACTGCAAAATGTTGGTAAAGTGTATTTTAAAATGTAGGTTTAAATTATTCTAGATCAAACATTTCCATCACAATTAATCAGATATACTCATCGATATTTTAAATTCATAAGTAGAAAGTATTTTTTTTTACAAGATTATGTCCACAAAAATCTAAAAAAAAGATAGATTAGAGATCAAAATTATTCCAATACAAAAAAAGTATAGTTTTTTGTCGCACTAAAAACTTCATTTGAATAACATTTATTGACTTAAAAATAAATTTATTAACTTGGGTTATAACCATTCTTTTTTATTTTACTATAATTGAATTTTAAAAAAACAACAAATGAAACAGCATAGCTTCTTCTGCTTATAGACACTTAGCACTATGTGAATTTGTCTTATGACTTTCCTTGTAACTAAAATATACAAAATAAATCATGTTTTTTTTTTTATGTTTTCACTTATTGACGTAAATTGAAGCAAAAAACAACTTTGAAAACAAAACCAATAAGTAAAGTATAACCTTAACACTTTGTAAAAACATCCTTAAAAAAAAAGAAAACCCCCTACCAATCACAGAAAAAATCTTGACAAAAATGTCAAGAGAAAAGGCGTTTCCTATTCCTTGTGACTGTCAATATGATTTTCTGTATGAATAATCATACTGGAAATTATACTGCAAAGACAGTTTTAAATTATTAGCTTGTGAAAAAAGCATAAGGGAAGTTATAACAAAAATCACATAGTGCAAAGTGGTCTTTACTTTAATTCCCAATATGTATTAAAGAAGTTAAGGTGCTCCTCAAGAATTCATTCCCATTTGAGTAACGAATGTTACTGATGTTACCAGTGAATTATTAAGATTACAAGAGAAATGTCACATTGTGTTTTCTCAAAAAGGGTTAAATACTAATTTCAACCAAAGTAATTTTTTTTAGAAATAAACTATAGTTGGTTCGATAAGTTAATCTATAAACAAGAGGTGCACCTTTAGCAAGTTTTTTAGTTTATTACAAATTAGATTTTGGAAGACAAAAAAAATAATCTTATTAAAGATTATAATAGAGGCTATTTTTTAAGTAAGGTCCAATTGGCTGTAGTACTGTAACTTTTACAGGGCTGTAAAAAACACCCTTGTGTGAATAAATTGTAGTTGTAGTGTCATTTTGTTCCATTAAAATGTTCAGGTAAGGACAACCCACTTTCTGTGATTTGGGATTTTACTGCAGTGGTCCTTGCACTCAAGCAATTACCATCTGTTCTGTTACCTGAAGGAGTTTCTCGACAGTCAGCAGTTTGACACCGATGAAGATTGGTTATTATGTAACTAACCAATCTAGTAAATCTAGAAAGTAGGTAACTGTTTTTTTAGTGTGGTCCCATGTTCTAGAAAACTAGTTGATTGCTTTATTAAGTGTTTAAAAAAAAATAAAGAAACAATAGAGAAAAATAGCTTATGATGGTAAGGACTGAAATCAAATTTTGGTTTTGACAGTAGTTTTGTTTTTATTTCAAAAAGACCTTACTTAAATGTAATCCTCTATATATGAAATTCTCTCCCTTTGGCTTAGAACGGTTATGCACATTTCTAAAAGAACTTTAGCAAAGAAATTTCTCTTCTGTTTATTGGTTACCCTAATTCTCTAATAGCAAATTTATCTCACTCTAAACTTTTGTCTCTGCAGGAACACATTTAAAAGATTTTAGATTTTTAAATGCTATAACTTTTGAGAGTCACTTTTAAAAATTCTGTTTTTTTTTTTTTAGAATGGGGAGACACAATGTCTAACTCATTAAATTCTTTCTTCAGTTATTAGCCAATTTATTTTTTTGTTTGGTTTAAAAAAAAATACATTATATAAATATTCTATGACAGTTTACAACTATAATCACATTAAAATAAATTGTCGTTTAAATCATATGTTACTAAGGTTTTATATATTATACTTGCAAGAGTTTGCATTACAGTTAACCCTTATTGGGAGGAGAACTCCCCCCCCCCCCCAATATGGAAAACTATTACCCCATGTCCAAAATTAACATTGCAGAGACACATACTATTAATTGACATTTATATTGGAGTATCTAATACTTAAATGTACTTAAAAGAGTATAGATAACAGTAATTCCACACCGAAAGATCATGTGTAAAGAATGCCTTATTGAAGATTCAGTATTCATGTTTATAATAATCAACTAAATATACCTGTATAAGTAACAAAATGATATAAACAATAATATATTTTTACAATATTAAAAAATAACAAGTTCTCCAAAACACGACCAGTTAACTATTTAAGTTTAGAAGAGGTCAAGTTGGCAAATATTTAAAAAAAAAAAAAAAATTGGGATCTTATAACAAAATGAACCTTATCTAATGTCTTTTTTGGTTTTGATACAGTTAAAAGTTATAGGAGAAATCACCATTGAGCCATCAAAATCTAAAATGTACTTTTTTTTATATTTATGGTTTGACAACTGGGTGAGTATTTGCCGGAGAAAGCTAATTGCATTATTTTAGTTAAAAAATTTGGTGAGATTGAGTTTTATATAAGCAAGTATGTTCCAAAAACAGAATACTTTTAGTACCCTCAATTATTCTGAACCCTTAGTTAAAAATAACAGTGTAACAGTTGTGTTTCAAAGAACTAACTTTAACAATAACAAATGTAACCACATCTCTCATTTTTAAAGTTAAAAAATAGATTGGCCATGTTATAAATTAACTTCGTTTAACAAGGAAAGCATACACAAATTATTATTTTCAGTATTTTATTGTTTGATTAAAAAAATATCAGAAGAACATAAAACACATTCCAAGAAGTATACATCTACCAAACATGAAAGAGTAAAGGTAGCAGTATTAAAAAATAAAATAAAAAAGCCTTCCCAAAAGAACTAACAGAAAAAAATATAGTTATAACTTAATAAATAAAATAAACTAAAATTAACATCAACATAAATATTAATATTTAAGTATATAAATAAAAATAAATTAAAAAATCCCACCAATTACAATCTCAAACAGGCGCAATCAGATGTCCTAAAAAAAATTAACCACTTAGGCCTTAAATTTAAACAACTTTAGAAAATTTAACATAGATAAATCCTTAATAGATATCAGCACCATATAATTTATCATTTTATAAATAAATTATTTAGAAGAAAAAATTACAGTATTTGAAATAATCAAAATTAAAATCTACCACTTTTAAAAAATATGATTTGAAGATATGAATAAGATGTATCCCATGTTCTGCAAAAACCAAGGAACATACATTTCTGTTAACATTGAATAAATAGATGGGCTCACCATACATTTTTAGATTAATTACCCACAAAAAAATTAAAGATTGTGAATCTTTAACTATGGTAATAACATTACAAAAAATTAATGGTAAGTAAAATTCTTCCTTTAATTTTTAAAGTTTTCAATTAGTGTGAGGATGTCATTCTATTTGGCTGACTGGGGGAATATCTCTTAATTTTTGTTTAACATCCCTTAACATTATGGGGAAAACGTGAAAGATTAATCATTGGTATTTATGTTATCTAGAAAAATATTAACATTTATCCGCAGACCACTCTTACAACCCTATAAGAACTAAGTAAAAAAAAACCTTGAGATAAACCTGTGTCTACAGGAAAAGTATATTTCAACAATGCAAGACTCGATGCCTATCATCCAGTGTCATTCATGTTTTGAAGTTAAGTAGGGGCCAGGCCAAGATGGCAGTTTTCAGAGTGGTACCTGGTTAATGAGTTGCTACTAGCTGCACATAAGAATAGAAAGGTTTAACTACGGAGCCAAGAATGTAATGCGGTAAGAGACCTCCCACAGGTTCATCCTTTAGCCACCAGTAGTTGCCACTTTCAAATTCATTAAGCTGATCATAACAAGAACTTTGATTCGGCCGATCACATCCTCCACTAAAGTTTGTCCTCTCCCATCCAAAGTCTTCAAGTGTACCTAAAAAAAAAAAAAAAAAAATGACAATTTTTTTTTTTTGTAACTTTAAGAAAAAATAATCCAAGTTAGCAGTCTTTCCTTACTACTTATAACAGGAGGCAGAATGACATGATAATCAAATATTTGACATAATGGATAATCAGCTAAGATGTCAACCATAAATAAAGGTCTAGATGAAGAAACAGACAAGATACCAAATTTGTGCAATTGAGAAAAAAATTAATCTTCTGTTAATGAGGTTTGTGTTTGGGATTAAAACTTCAAAAATAATAAAGTTATCAACATTTGGGTGTATTCCAACCATCTCCTGGTCATATTCATATCATGTCATTAAGAGGTATTTTGCATTCATTTGCTTCCTACATGGCCAACAATTTTGTTATGATTCTTTCATATTCAAACCGCCTTTCTACATTATAACATAATACATTTTAAGTAACTAATGTAGAAATGATAAGCTAAGCCAGCGAAAAATCAGAGAAAAACGAATCTGCATTAGAGAGTTGGAGTTGTGTTGTATGGGAGTCCAGTTATTAGTTGTTCAACTTGTTAAATGAATTTTTATGGTAATATTTTTGGTACAAAAATTCAGTTTCAACATTTAAAAGTTGTTGTGTCTGTTTATTCCGCACATTATGTAACAACATTAAATATCAACAAAAGACATACTGTTCTGAAATATTTAACAATTTTTCTTAAATTAATATACATAATGTTTTTTTTATGCAGTTTAATATTCCAATCAAAATCCCAAAAATGTACTTAGTTTCTTCACCTTATCCGTCAAATCTTTTCTATTATAAATGGTTCAAAAAGTTTGTGTGCATATAATCACTGAAAAAAATTAAATTATTTATTTAAAGATGTACTCTCACTCAGATTAACTCTTCTTTATTGTCAATATACAATTTATGTGTTAAGTTGTAAATACAGTCATTAATGTAAAAATATCAGAGTATGAACACTAACATAAAGTGCCAATATGAACCTATTTAATTACCAATTTAACTGCATATAAATCTATTTATAGAAATCCATGCTATAATCTGTAGAAATAAAATTGCTATAATGTTTCTATTATAGCTTTAAGAGATAATTGTAATGTGTAATATTAGAGCACCTGCCTCTGTCTGAGATAAGAATGTTATTAGTTCAAAGTTAATGAAGAATAATAATATCAGAATCAAATAGATATAATCATAGACATAATATGGAAGATTTTAATTTTTGAAGAAAAAAAAAACAATTTTGAAGAAGGTTTAATATTAAGTTGTTCAGTTATGAAAACAAATTGATAAAATACATACCAGATAAAGATAGTACACTATCTTCTACAGAGGAAAGTGGAGGACAATTAGCTTGGCAGCACAGAGATAATGAAATGGAATCCACATTGCTTGAGTTTAGCATACAGTTTGAGCCAATATCATCTAAATAAAAATAAACACATGATTAAAATAAAAGTAAATAAAAAATTAAGAAATCTATACATCGGTGCCTTGGGGATTACTTTTCCACACTAAGAGATTACTAATAGATTTATCTATGAAGTAAAAAGATTAGTCTATTTCTCAATTAATTACACTTACTGAGCCATTGGTTCTTTATTTATAATAATAATCTGTAGTGCAAAAACTTAAGATAAGCTTGGGGTACCAGAATGGTTTTAAAAGCATACTAAAATCAGAAATAAAAGTACTGAAAATTTTTGCAAATTAGAGTTACTCCACTTAACATCATAGGTCAATTTTCATCAACTCTGAGACTAAGCCCCTGGAGATAAGAAATTGAATTTTTGGGAAAGACTTCTCATTGACCTAAGAAACTTCTAATTTCTAAGTCAAAATATTTTGAAGATAGTCATAAAAGAAAGAGATTGATAAATTCTCTTATCCAAAAGGATAAGTATGTGATGTTAAAAATCGCCTTAGGCCAATCATCTCCTTAATATTATCATCCTGGGATTTGACCTATTGAACTATCTACTCTAGAAAGATGAATATATCTTATTTATTAATACAAAAATTAAATATGAAATTAAAATAACTAATAAGTATTTACCTAAAACAACTTAGTAAAATAACTACAGTAGTGTCAAGAAGATAATTAATTACTGACAGCATGAGAAACTCAAAAACTGGGATGAGGAGCCAATCAAGCTCTTGTTGGCTCCCCACCAGTTTATTCTATTTTCCCATGTTGCCAAAAATGAATTCTTTCCTGGTTGTAGGTTTACCTGTAGTAAAATGAGGCGAGAAGGATTGATTCGAATCGACAGTCGTAACAGGAGATGGTTGTTGAAGGGAAGTTAGAGAGGAGGCAGTTCTCTGTAGAGTTGAAACCAAAGCAGTTGAACCTACCATACTAACTACACCAGCAGCATAAGCAGTCAAACATACTGCACTTACCTACAAATGCAACAAATCCAATCACATCAGTTATATTTTTCAATATTTTAAACTCTTACAAAAAAGAAGTTTTATGAAATTTATTTGTCGGGGTAAGCAAATTAATTTTAAGTGGAGTTCAGAGTCTCTAATGACGTTTGGTGGTTAATCTCAAGGCAGTTTTAATTATTCTTGTTGCTGAACAGGATTGATTGTTATAAACTTTAAACTGATTTGGTTTAAGTGTGAAGCTATTAGGGAGCAAGGAAAAGCAAACGTTTTAAACTTTTAAATTAAGCACACAGAAGATGGTGTAATGGTGACTAACTGGACTAGCCATACACTGGACTCATAGCCACCCTAGCTGTCCTGTTAAACTTTCCGAACTCACCGGTTACTTCTCAGTCAACCTGGTTAGAGATTCCCAACAAAGCCGAAGATTTTTGCATTTCCACATTTTCAAAAATATTTTTTAAAAAATAATAGCTATTTAAATCCATTGTGTTTTCAAAATAACTTTTTAAAGTTAATTTTATTTTTAATTTAATCAAATGAGCGAGTAACATTACACAACACTATGTGATCAATAACCATACAAGAATTATTTTTTTAAAAAAGGTATATAAAAAGATATACTTCACCATAGGTAATAGTAATATACTTTAAAACATCCTTCAAATTATGAGATCTCGCTTGCTAGAAAAGTAAATAAATAATAATAACTCACAGATAAGAGAGTATGTGCCAATGATAAGGAATCAATGTATCCAATAAGAGCTAAAAGATCTGAGTAGGTGAAGAATCCTCGTTTAGTGGCCTGTCTCAGTGCTATTTGCTCTTCTAAGATCTCTAATCTTCTCCAGAACTCCTCACTTTCCACATACACCTCCCAATTCTACAAACAGAAATACATCTTGTCAATAAAGACAAAAAAAAAGCTTATCCTTTAATAAAACAATAAAAATACCCCTTTATTGTTGAGACTTGCCTTATCAAGTTAGTGATTGCTTAATGATAACTTATTAATTAAATGTTAACTATAACTCTCACCAAATTGAAAATACATAAAAACTCATGTATAATACAGGGGTAAAACCATATGTGAAATATGATAAAATATTTGTCCTTACACTTAATTTACAAATTATTGTAAATTGGTTCATCATTATTTAAAGTTAGGCTTAAATTGAGAAAAAAGATATTATATACTGACTATAGCAGCAAGGAAGTCTTTTTCAAGTTTGTTGAGTTGAGTTAAGGGTATATCTGCAGAAACAGCCCATTCACTATTAAGTACTTCATCATCTTCTCCATCGTCATTTAGAAACTTACTAGCGACCAGCTACAATAAAAAATAACAAACTTAATGTTAATAAAATAAAATGTTACAGTCTTATTGGAAAGATACCCTCTATAAAGGTATAATAGAATACATAAATTCGAAGTTAATAAAAAATCACTTCAGCTAGAAATAAATATTTTTATTCCATCAAAGAAAATAGCGAAGCTTAACTCACAGCAGAGACAAGAAATAACTGAGTAGAGCTGACTCGGTCCAAATATTCAGGAGCAGAAATTTTAATTCGTTCGAGGTACAGTAAGGCAAGAACAAGAGAAGCAGGTGAGACACAAGCATTTCGGGAGATATCTGAAGCTTCTTCTAATCCCAGCCTATCCAAACTACGACCTGACTTAACTTCTGAAAATAATTCTGCAGCTACCTCTGAAAACATGCATCCAAACGAAATTAATTTATTGACACAGAATAAATTCAATAACACAATTTAAAAAATAATGTTTTGGCCTAAAATGTTTTTAGGAAAAAGCTTTTTTTACCTTAGAAATAAGAATTTTTGGCACTTTAAAATCCCTTATTGATTTATTTGTTTAAATATTAATACGGGGTATTGGAGATAAGCAGTTCCAGAAATAGCTAGCTTAATTTTTGATGCTAATAAGCCTTTTAGTATTTTATTGTCTGTACCTTGACTAGAAAAAAAGTTGTTTTAAAATGACCGCATACCAGTGGCGGCGCGTGACCTATGTAACAGGGTGGGCTAGTCAAGCCCATCCTGGGGGGGGGGGGGTCGTGCAGGGGAAGAGTATGATGCGATCATATCCATGTCGATCTTTATCCATGTCATAGACTCCTACGTCTAAATTTAGCTGCACACCTATTGTTTGTAATCATTTCCTGAGCGTCCACGAGCGTGCAGTACGATCACGATCCCGTCATACTTTTATGATTACAATTTCAAAGATAATTATTACAACGCTTGACACAAAGTGTAAAAAAAATAAACGTCGCATCATGTTAACTTGGCTAAAATTAATATGATTAAAATTGACGCAAATACACATTCTAGGGAGATTCGTGACGTAGGATGGCCATTTCACAGAAATAGGTCCTAATAATTTTCGTCAGGTTGAGATGATTCGAGAAGTCTTTACAATTGGGAAAACCGTCAATAAATGCTGATTTGGAACCCATGATTAAAATATAGATTATNGCCCCTAAGGACACGCCGCCACTGCCGCATACTTTAAATTCCAATCTTCTCCAAAATTCCTTCATTAGATACCATACCTCCTTTTTCTACATAATATTTTCAGGAATGTACATGCCTTAAGGTGTAGAAGCATTATGTGCAAAGAAGCCTACTCAGATCAAAATACTTTCCTTTGCTTTATTTTCCTTAGATCGGAGAAACTAGTATTTAGAGTCCTGCCTTGGCTACTTCCTTCTTTGGGGACCTCTCCTCAAGTACTCCCTCTCCAAAGAAGGTCTGAAATGGGAGTCACTTCTAGAATATTCTAGGAAAGCAAAGTCTCAAATTTCTGCCTAGTGGTCCTTTCCCCCACCTAGAATCTACCATACTAAGCCGTAACATAGTCACACAAAGAGTCCGACCTTAGCTTTGGAAGTGTACACTAAACATAACAACGAAATCACACAAACACAACCATATATATATAAATAATTATATTACAATTACCATATATAACAGTTTACTTTTATTTCACTCCCCAAATTCCCGTTACAACACATGATTAAACTGGTGGGGATACAATTAAGTCTTTAGACAGTACTGTTTAAACTTAATTTTTTTAAACCTTAAAGCCTACAACACCATGTGGAAGCAAAGGGAACATATTAAGCTTCTCCATATTAGAGTTAGACAGTGTTAGGTAAAATTGTTAAGCAGAGTATTACATAACACATCTCTCATTACACAACATAAGTTTTCATTATCTTATATAAGTTTTCTGGAATAATATTGTTTAATAATTACAAGATAAAAAAGAACTTTTTATATACTGTTTTTAAATTTTCTGTCGAATAAATAAAAAAAAATCATAAATTTGAAACCCTGTCAAAATGAAGATTGTAAATATGGGTCATGTCAAAACAAATAAAAAAACCTTGCGGATTGTTTCCGAACTAACTTTCGATGCAGCAAAATTTGCTGAATAAAAATTAAATTCTGTTGAAAGATGGCTAAAAGTATTAAAATAATGAATTGTCATTGTACTCTGCGCTATTCTAAAAGTTTCAAACGTCTAGCTACTTGGGATCTTAGATAAAAGTCGATTGCAAGATTTGTACTAGACAAACAAACAAACAAGAAAGCAAGCTAATAAATACGAAGTAAAAATATACATATTTGTTAAAAAATAACTAAGATGACAATTAGAGCAAAACAACAAACCTGTTATTGGCAAGCTGAGTCTCTCAGTGCTAGGAAGCTGTGCATAATACAATGTCCGGCAAATCCGAGTTAAAAACTCTTCATGACAGCCTAAACTCTGAAAAAAAAAAAAAAAAACTTTTACAATCTTAAGATACTTTTGAGAACCTAATTTGCATATTTGTTTAAATGATGTAATTGTATAACTCCTAAAAGTTAGTGTGTTAATTTTATTTAAGTGTGAATGATTTTTCAAAACACCCAACTTGAAATTAAGGAAGATATCTCCTGACTGCAAACCAAATTAAATAAAATGAGATAAAACAGTAAGAGAATACACTGCTTACTGAGAACTAAAAGAGACATTTGTATCAATAGATTATTTAAAACATGGTGTCCCATTTCACAACAAATAACTGTTTTACTTCAATTTACTAACTTATCCTTCTCGTAGGATTGGGTTAAGAATCAGTGACTGTAGTTCGTAAACCTTCGGTTTGTTATAGCAGTCAACTGGAAGGGTTGCAATTTCTTTGTTAGTTTAGTTAGTAACTGAAATTTGGTGCAAGTTAAAAGTTTAAAACATGGTTAACATGGACAAGCACTTGCAATAGCTTCACACTCAAGGCATACCAGTTAAGTTAAAGTATATAATGAGGCCAACCACTTCCTTTAATTAAAATGTATCCATGAGTTTTTAACTCCATTTTGAAAATTGTTTTGGTTTCAAATAGAAAGTGTTTCCATGAGGAGTTTTCACAACAATTTGTTGGACCTGGTTTTCTCCCCGGGTCTGACAGCACTTGTTTTTATAAATTAATGCTTGTTATGCATTTAATTACTCACTCATAGTATTTTCGCGTTGAGTGAAATATAATAATGTTAAATGTGTAGCTCGAGATGTTTGTTTCTGGTGTAATTCTAGTCCAATACAATTCTAAAACAACTCCCAGACTAGTTATATGTTAAGTCAGGTTATCATTTCTCCACTCATCATACTTACTGCACATGTAACAATTCTGTTTTCAAATCAATACCCGTTTGAATGATACTTTTTCAAAACAGTGTCAAAATACAAAACTAGAAATTAGCTGTTGTGACCTAGAACTCAAAACTTATTAAAACCACCATTTCTATTGGGTTTTTAATACCAAAAAGGTTTTAAAAACCCATGGAAACAGTAAATGTTTGGCAGCACAATAAATCTGATAAAAGCCTACTAAAAATGTTTAATCAAGTATATTAAACCTAAACCAACACCCTCTAAGTGAAATTAATACTTAAAATAGATATGTAAACACACTTAAAAACAGTGGGTTGCAGGCTCGTACACTATAGGTTTGTTCCATCCAAGCTGAGTAGGAATGTCATGCGCAATGGATAAAAGCCGTTCTAAATCAACTTGTGACAGTGTTTCGTACTGGCCTCCAAACTGTTCCAACCCACAAAAGTATCGTATGCGAACCGTTTATTGGACGGTCTAAACAATTGGTTTTTATGACATATGCAGTGATGTCAATTGTCGCACATGTCAACAGAAAGGTTCCCTAACTGTTAGGTTACCTTAAATATTTTTAATATGGTGCGAATTATAGTCCTAAACCCGTTCCAACCTGATATGATTTTATTACAATGTTAGTGCACGCGTATACAAAAGATGATGCGAATAGGGGGGGTTGAAACAAATCTCATTAAATCTTTTATTTGTAATTGTAAAATCTGTTAAACAGGCGGGGATAATAAATGCCTTATCTACCTTAGTTAGAGATATCTACCCATATATATATACCCTATTGCATATATACCCACAGCTAGACAACCATTACGATTCTAATTTAATTTAAATTTTATTTTTTCAACAAAAAAATTGTATTTTCTAACAGCAAATAACAGTTTGGAGTTCATTCCCAAATAAATACAACAATAAGATGCAATAATAAACAGATAAGCAACACATTGGGAGAGATTAATTTTTAAAAATACCTTATATCTGATTCTGGTTGGGTCTCGCCTTCTCTTCCTCTGAATTGAGTGCACGGACATGCTTTTAGTTGTTAAACAACACAGACAAAATCACTTAATAATTTGGAAAACTCAACTAATAGAATTGGACTACCTCGTTTAATCTAAAATAACCATAAATAAGAATGAGAGAAATCGGGGCGACAGAAAGGTGAAATGAGCCACTGAATCGACTCTTGCGATATAAAAAGAAGGATTCGATATACGACCTATATACAAAAACCTATTTTTATTTTCAATTATAATTTTTCTCACGATTAATTAGATTTTAAAATATTTTTTAATTCATTGTACTAGGCATATATAAATAAATTTAGAATGAAGTTGTATAATATCGTTAAAGTTTTGAAGGAATCGATTAGTATGTAACAGATCGCTTGAATTTTGAACGTACATCTAGCCCTTTATCAATCAAATGAACGATTGTTGATAAGATTTAAGAAGATGTCGATAGTCCATGTCCCAGTCACGGATAAAGTTGTTTAGTTTATAATCACGAAGCTCGTTCCCATTCTCAAGATTCAATTTGTTATTTGTCTATAAAATATAATCGGTTTTTTAAACGCGGAGCTGCCAATTGAGCAAGAGGTCTGGGTCCGATAGCAAGGTGAGCAAGCGCGTCACCGGCTTTGCCACGCGCATATTCAATCTGTACATTGTGTTGCTTTAAAATCCTACTACCTATTGTAAATCATGGCTTATACATATTGCGAAGAATTGATGGCTGGTCCAGACCAAGAAGTCTCTTATCCAATTAGAGTACTTTACTGTGGCCATTGCAGTCTGCCTGTTGAGTACTGCGAATACACGCCTGAAGCAGACAAATGCAAGGCCTGGCTTGAAAAAAACTTCCCCGAAGAGTTCGAGAAGACTGTAGGTTTAAGCGGTCCTGAAGAAGAAGAAGCGGGCGAGAAACGAAGACAAAAGCGTGGTGGAAAAGGTGTAGTTAAAGCGAAAAGGAAGGATTCGGCTCCTAAACAGGTGACTCTCTCCAGAGCTCCTAGAGGTAAAAAGAAGTTTGTTACCGTTGTAACAGGCCTGGCATCATTTGACGTAGATTTGAAGACAGCCTCCAAGTTCTTTGGCACCAGGTTCGCTTGCGGCTCTTCAGTTACCGGTGATGATGAGATTGTCATACAAGGAGACGTGAAGGACGAACTTTTCGATATAATTCCCGAAAAATGGCCTGAAATAGACGAGGATTCTATAGAAGATCTTGGTGACTCCAAGAGATAACTCTTCTTCTGGTCTTACTCTACTTAAGGGCATTAGGGAGGGCGTACATTTATTTGAGTAAATTGTGTTGATCGAGATCATTGTGTACAATACATGAAAGTTGTAATTTATTTTATATTTAAATTATATTATTCAAGTTAATTTTCATACATTAAAATTGCTATATTGCAGACTGGTTTAACTTCTTCAGTCATTATGATCATGGAATTATCTTTTGTTTATTTATTCGTGATATTTTCTTTATACATTCTTTCATATTTAATGTATATGAGAGGATTAAATATACCATGCATTGTATAGATTTTTATCGGATTTGCTACATTATGTATTTAATTTATTATTTACACCATGAAGTTAAACTTTTCAAACTCTATAGTATTGACAGGACTGGCTCCATTGAAAAGTAGTTCAGTGAATTATTTCCTAAGTTTAAAGTGCGGATAGAATCCTGATTTGGGATTTAACAAGTTAAGTGTTCTGTTGATAGTATTGAATCAGTATTCAATGTTTTCAATACACCAATCACATATAAGAAATGTTGTAATCTTAATATTTTATACCCAGGTTTGTTATGTTTGTTTTTATTGTTTTTAAAAACAACTGAAAATTACAAATTAAGGGTATGGTTTTTGGTGGTGTTTTGATAGATTTGACTAGTTTCTTCAGAAACACTCTAGGGGCGCATACAGTCACACTCTGTGCATGTCAGGATCAAGTTTGGGTGCTCCCATGAAACTTCGGTCCAGATATGATCCCAAAATTTAGTGTATCATATCTGGATCCAAATTGTATTAAATCTAGGTTTTCATGGATCCAAAAACTGAATTTAACATGTATTCAATCCTGATATAAACATCATCGAAACATATACTATGTTTCCATGTTTTAAAACAAGGATTGAATCCTGATTTGGGATTTAAAAAGTTAGGAGTTTCCAAGAGTGGTATTAAATCCGTATTCAATACAAAATAAATAAAAAAAACTTTTTCTTGGTTACTTTTGTTAAAGGTTATAAATTATCTTGTAACTACTTCGCCTTTTATAGCCATGATTTTTATTACGTATTTCGACAGATTTGACTACAGTTTCTACAGAAATACGCTAGGTTCGCTCACACTGATGCTCTGCGCATGTTAGGATCGAGTTTAGGTGTTTCCATGCTACTAAGATCCAGATATGAACCCAGAATTTAGTGAATTGTATCAGGATCGGGATTGTACTTGATCCGTTTTGATTCTAGGTTTCCGTGGACACTATGGATCCAAAACCTGGATTCTACCCGTATTCAATCTTTAGTTAAACATCATGGAAACGAAGTAATAATATTAGTACGAGGAGTAATAGTTTTCAAAATGATTGTGAAAACTCTTCATGGAAGCACTTTCTGTTTGAAACCTAAACAGTTTTGGAAACGTAGTAATAGTGTTAGCTATTTTAACTGGAGAACTGGTACTTTACAGAGATTTTCCAGTATGGTATCGTTTATTTAACACATTATTTTGAATAAATAATCATCATATGGATAACCAATTATTTCAGCTTAAACTCACTAATCAATCATGATTAAACGTAATCTATTTGAAAATTGACTCGATTTTTATTTTATAGAAACCTCTCAGAATGAAATGCCCTTCCCACTTCCCTGCTTTTCTCCCATATATGTGTATTTGTAGATATAATTTTCCTCTCTTTTATTTTGTTTCAAATACATTATTGTTAAAATAAATTATTTGTGTAATTATTGTTTTCATACCATAAGATTATTTTATCTGCAAACTTCCAGTTTCTGTATTACTTTTTTGTTGGGTGGGGGGCGGGATATTTGCTTTCTACAGGGAGGGAGGGAACTTTAAAAAACCAGCTAGAGTTACAGCTAAGTAACTTGACAAAGTGTTTCTCTTTAAGTGCAGCAAAGACAAGACAAACTTGTAACCATTTGGGAAATTGGAAATATATTGGCATCTTTAAAATGGTCTCTGAGATGAATTTATAATTTTGCTGCCCTATTAATTGTTATATGTAAGTAGCTAAGAAATCAGAGGTTTTCTGTAGTTGAAAAGTAAAAGTGACATCAACAGCTGGCTGATCTCAGAGAATAACTAAAAAAGCTGACATTAAAAAGAGAAGCCTTAAATTTATTTTGATGATCTAAAACAAGTTAAAATTATCTACATCAGTATCCTTGTTTTTCTTGTCACATATAAGCCTACATAAACATAAAGGTGAACTACATGTGGTAATTTATCAAGATTAGCCAATTGCTGGTGACAAGAGAACAAATCTTTACTAATCTAATTTCTTTGTAGAATTTTCAATTAATCTTTTTCTAAAACTTCAAGTAAATTAATAGTCAAATTTTTATGTCGCAGAAGTCTTAATATCTTTTCTACCACTATAGTTATAGACTATTTATCGCTAATATTCAATTCTGAAATACACCTATTGTAAAAAAACAAAAAAAACAAGAGGTCATTGGAAAAATAGTGAGGTAAATAATTCATATTGTAAGTTCCAGGCCAAGATTTAGAGCCACCCTTTAGGAAATTTCTCCCGCATGTACAATATAAATTAGCCAATTGGCAATTCAGTACAGTGTAAATATTTCCTACCAAAATTCCGGACGACTTTTAAACTATTTCTCACACCATCCCTATTCTCAAAAATTTAACTTTGCCAAATCCTTCCTTAATCGCATTCTCGCTCCCCAAGTAGCACACTTCCATCCTATGGAAATCCCAAGGCTATCAAGCTTTGGACATTGACATCTCCCTTGGAAATCCAGATTTTGTGTCTGGATATCCATAGGAGATGTTAATGTCCGGCCAAAAGATGCTTTTTGGCCATCCACAGGAAATCTATTTGGATCACATTTGGACAATGTCAGGATCTCCTCTGGAT
>KZ651747.1:335978-346658 GCA_001010745.2 Gerris buenoi
GGGGGGGGGGGGGGGCAAAATACACTTATTAACTCTTTACCTGTATTTCCTGAAAAAAGGTGTTCCTAACATATGAAACATGAACAAAAAGGTGTTCATTTTCATATGAAAATTTTTTTCCTAAACCTTATACTTTCCGGAATATAGAGCTTCACAGATACAATTTTTTTTTTATTTTAATAAATACAAAAGACCATTAGTGTGCAAAGCATATGTGGACTATGTAAAAGACATTTTGGGTCCAATGTTGTAGTTTTTGATGGGTCCCCAATTGAAAGAACTCTAAAAAGCACTAAAGCAGTAGAACGATCTCGACGGGCTGCTCTACCCGATTCATATTTTCCAAAGCAATGAATCGCCTTAGTTAAAGAACAATTGAGTGAATATTAATTGAGTGACTTTAACCTGTAATTTTTATTTCGTTTGTGCGCTAAGGAAAATTGTTTACGCGACAATTATTTGTTTTTGTTTCCTAATTGAAGTATGCTTGAAACTTCAAAAGATGCTAAACGATAGACGCCCATTGAGTGACGCCATTTTGTTTAAACTTTTGAATCGTCTGAGCCCAGTGCCGAGAGCTTTCGAAAATTAACCGCTAAATCGAAGAAGATTAAGAAACTCGAAAAGAACAGGAAGAATAAGAAGGTTAGTTGTTTACCTAAAATATTTTCAAAATGTCGGATAATAACGAGTGTAACGAGAGTGTTGGTGATTTCCATGGCTTTAGTGACGCGGCCGTTGCGAGTGCGAGTAATAGCGATGTGAACCTTTAAGTTAAGTTCCTTCTAGAACAGATTATGTCTTTAAAGAAGTCGGAAGTTCCCGAGTACAGAGTGATGCCCGATTTTAGTAAGTCCCTTAAAAGTTTTGACGGTCGAGGAAGTGGTAAAGTAGCTGAGGACTGGTTGGGCGAATTAAACAGCATTGCCAAAGTAAATCGTTGGCCCGAGGCATTCAAATTGGAGTCGGCTAGAATACATCTAATTGGACCTGCCCGGAGTTGGTACCAAGGAAGAGAGCTCGTAGATTGGGCCGATTTCGAGAAGCAGTTTAAGAAAACTTTTGTTGGCGAGTACGACATCGCCGAGAAGTGGAGGCTACTCAACAACAGAACACAGGGTCGAGATGAATCAATATACGACTACTTCCATGACAAGGTTGGTCTGAGTCGTAAAGTTAAGCTAGATTTCGATTCCATGAAGAGGCTAATCATTGAAGGAATTTGGTCAAAAGATCTCTCCAACTTTCTTTTGGCAACAAATGCTCGCGAAGAACAGGAGAAGTCTTTCTGGGACTTAAAGGAAGGGTTGTCAAATTACCCTGTTTTAAAAATCTTTGACCCAAATGACGAGACAGAGTTGCACACAGACGCCTCTAAGATTGGTGTAGCGGATTGTCCAGCTTTGACATATCTTAATATGAATAGAGCTAAGAGTGCCCAGACAGCGCGATGGTACAGCCTCTTACTTGAATATAACATGGAGATTTAACATAGACCTGGACAAAGGACAGCATGTGGATGCGTTGAGTCGTGCTCCAGTTGAGGATTCAGTAGAAATTGACATCGAGAAGCGACTAGACGTGCTGATGATAAGAAAAGAAGACGAGATCCTGATGATGCAGCATAGTGATGCGGAGTTAAAAGAGATAATAAATATTTTACTGAAACCTGATGAAGAAAAGAGTTTAGAAGATATAAATAAATCAAGAAAATATTTAATTGAAGATCACAAGTTGTGTATTCAGCTAGAAGAAGATGGAGACCTAAGAAGAGTATTTGTTATTCCAAAGTCAATGAGGAAAAGTATTCTTGTTCGATATCATGACCTTATGGGACACCATGCAGTCGATCGCACACTTAAAAAGATAAAGCAGAACTTCTGGTTCCCTGGAATTAGGAGGTATACCAGACAGCATATCCGAATGTGTTTGGAGTGTCTGTTCAACAGAAAGGACTCAGGAAAGAAGNGCAAAATTACTAAACACTAATCACTAAACACATCGTCTCCAAACGGATTTAGTGATTTTACTAAACACTTGCACTAAACACTCGCACTCGCACTAATCAAAGTGTAAACGGGCCTTTAGTGGTTTTACTAAACACTTGCACTAAACACTCGCACTCGCACTAATCAAAGTGTAAACGGGCCTTAACATATGAAACATGAACAAAAAGGTGTTCATTTTCTTATGAACAATTTTTTCCTAAACCTTATACTTTCCGGAATATAGAGCTTCACAGATACAATTTTTTATTTTTATTTTAATAACTACAAAACACCATTAGTGTGCAAAGCATATGTGGACTATGTAAAAGACATTTTGGGTCCAATGTTGTAGATTTTGATGGGTCCCCATTTGAAGGAACTCTAAAAAGCACTAAAGCAGTAGAACGATCTCGCAGTAGAACGATCTCGACGGGCTGCTCTACACTACTCTACCATATTCATATTTTCCAAAGCAACTGCAGTGACAATGTCAAAAGAAAAATTTTTATTCAACGATATTAACAAAATAATAATAATAATTTCTATGTTAATGACTGAAGGCTTAACTTGTGGAGCTGTTATTATTTAATTTTGAGCTTCTCATAAATATATTCCTGTTTTTCAATAATTCTTTCTATCAACCTTAATAGCACCTTAATGGTTCAATGAGTTAGTTAATTGAACCTTAAAAATCACTGATAAGCTCAAGATCCCTGAGTGAAAATATTAATTTAATTTTTAATCTAAGTTCCAGAATTTGAATCTACTAAATCACTAAATTAGCTATTTATTGTATGTCACTGTGATCTATATATACAGGACGTCCCAAGTCTATCAAATTCAAGGTGTGTATTCAGGAGGTCAAACTGAACATTTTGGTTCTTCTCGTATAATGGTAGAATCATCGATGTGTTTTCACTTTCAAGTTTTACTGATGTTTTTTCGATTTTAAAGATCAAAAGTTTGAGGAATTCAAAAGTGCATAAAATTTCCTTTAAAAATGTCCATTTAAGTTAATGTAATATATTAACTTATATTTGACATCCTATATTATAGGATGTCAAAACTGGGTTTGGGAACCAAAGAATTTACTCTTATGATTTTTTTGAAAGTGTATTACGATTTTTAGTCTAAAAGTACATCTCTTCTTAATTCTTCTGCAAAGTGCAAAGCTTACTAAAATTGGCACATTTTATGAGCTTTAATATTCCACCTTGGCCACCCAGATATCTTTTGTTGTTTCCCTTAGTCAGACTTAAATGCATTCCAAGTCAGTTCCTCATATAATATATATTTTTCGGGAAACAAGACTTCACAGACATGATTTTGTTTCTGTCAATACTAAATGAGAGCTATGCTCTTCTTGATTTAATAAATAGAAAAACAATAACACATCTCAAAACTGCCTCATTAGAAAATTTGTCATTTAGAATTACTGGTCTTTTGGCAAAGTTTTTAAGTGAGCCGAAGTATTAGAAGCGAAGTTATGAATATTTTTNGGAACGTATCCTTTTGAGGTTGTCAACATTGACCATTTAGGACCTTTCGTTACGAGTGGAAGACGTCATAAACATGTGTTAGTCGTTGTGGATAACCTGACGAAGTTCGTATGTTTATTTGCTAACAAGTCAGTAAGTTCCAAGGATGTTATTACGGCTCTTGAGTTATTTGTTTTGAGAGTAGGAGAGCCATCACGCTTAATCTCCGATAGAGGTACATGTTTTACGAGTAACGAATTTGCTGAATTCTGCCAGAAAAAAACCACGTTTTAAATTCCTCACAACACCCCCAAGCGAACGGACAAGTGAAAAGGATCAATAGAGAGATAGTACCCATCCTTGTGTTTAAGCTGAAGAGAGATAACCATAAAGATTGGGATCTACACTTAGCCGAGGTTGAGAGAGATATCAACAATACTGTTAACAAATCAACTGTTAAAACACCTTTCCAGCTGATGTATGGTTATACACCCAGACATAACCTTGAGAACCTTAAAAACTTATGTGAAGTTCGGAGAGATGATCCTGAATCGTTTAGGCTTGAAGCGAGAAGAAACATCTTGAAAGAACAGCAGTATTCGAAGGAATATTTTGACAAGCATCATTGTAGACCACCCAAATATGATGTAGGTGAGATAGTGCTGATGAAGAGAGTCCCTGTCCACACTGGGCAACCCACTAAGCTCCAACCATGTTACAAAGGACCTTTAGTAGTGACGGATGTGCTACCTGCTGATACTTATAGAGTTCGTCAGTTGAAGGAGTCAGATGGTCACATGTACTCAACCACAGCCCATGCTAGTCAACTTAAATCTTGGAAAGCTGTAAATCTGGAAGATTCTGACAGCGATCACGAGAGTCCATCAGAGACTGAAGATAACCTTTTACCTGACGAAGACATCGATGACGTCCCTACTGATGTAGAACATACTGGTATTCCACCTGAGGATACGAGGAGGATTCTTCCCAAAAGGACAAGGAGACGACCACAATATTTGTCCGATTATGATTTAAAGTACCTAGTTATTTTGTTTTCATTATTAGTTCTTTTTGTATGTTTAAGTTTGTAGAATGTCTGTTAAATTGTAATAGTTATTAAGTTAGATTTCTTAGTAGATTTCTTTTAAAATATTGTCACAAGACAAGAAGGCAACCACAATAATTGTCAGATTATGATTTATGAGTAGTTATTTATTGTTTTCATTATTAGTTCATTTTGTAAGTTTAAGTTTGTAGAAAGACAAGGCCATTGTTAAATTGTAATAGTTTTAAGGTTAGGTTGTAGTAGAGTTCTTATAAAAATTTTGTTATCCTTATGATTTTTGAATGTTTTTCTTTAAAGTTTTGTTTTAAAATTTTGAGATGTATTGTTCTGAATGTCTTTCTTTAAATTTTTGTTTTAAAATCTTGAGTTGTATTGTTCATTTAAACTTTTTATTATTAAGATAGATTGTTATTTTATCAAATAAATAAAATCGAGGACGATTTTTCCTAGGATGGCTGAGTGTTGGAAATTAAGTCTATACTTAGTTTAATATGTATGTATGTAGTTGTTGGTATGCCTGACAGCTAGTTGGTAGGACTGAGGTAGGAGAGAGTCGAGGAGTCGTGTTTAAGATTTTGTGACGAGAGCATTGAGTTTGTTGTAAAAAGTGTAATAACCGTGTTTATACATAATTATATTTATATTAGTGAAGCTGAAGACGAGTGTTTTTATTAGAGTATAAACCGTAAGCCCATCCCTGTTTATTATACTTATATTTGACATCCTATATTATAGGATGTCAAAACTGGGTTTGGGAACCAAAGAATTTAGTCTACTTGGAAAGTGTATTACGATTTTTAGTCTAAAAGTACATCTCTTCTTAATTCTTCAGCAAAGTGCAAAGCTTACTAAAATTGGCACATTTTATGAGCTTTAATATTCCACCTTGGCCACCCAGATATCTTTTGTTATTTCCCTTAGTCAGACTTAAATGCATTCCAAGTCAGTTCCTCATATAATATATATTTTTCGGGAAACAAGACTTCACAGACATGATTTTGTTTCTGTCAATGCTAAATGAGAGCTATGCTCTTCTTGATTTAATAAATAGAAAAACAATAACACATCTCAAAACTGCCTCATTAGAAAATTTGTCATTTAGAATTACTGGTCTTTTGGCAAAGTTTTTAAGTGAGCCGAAGTATTAGAAGCGAAGTTATGAATATTTTTAAGACGTATAATAATAATGCATTTATTAGATTTTCTTTTTGTTTTAGGTCTTCAGGGATGAAATAACAAAATTAAAATAACAATATTTTCTTTATAATTTATAATTTGGCTATATTTAAAGAATCAGAAAATCTAATAAAATCATAAGGGATCAACTGAAGAAAATATACGATAATGCATTTATTTTTTTTATAATCTATAATTTAACTCATCTCCCCTGTAAAACACTCAGTTGTGAAGTATCCAGCAAGTTACTTAATATTTTTATAATTGTTTTACAGTATGATGTGAATCGAAATGGTCAGATACCACTTTCCGCGATATGTATTTCTCTGCAACGTTCAAATCCTGATAACATTCCAGCTCATGCAGTCTGCAAGATCATGAAGAGATTTGACGATAATCAGGATGGTCACCTAAGTTTTCCTGAGTTTCTTAACCTGGTGAGTCTTAACAGTTAGTTAACAATTTTATTCTTTTGGGAAAAAGACCATTATTTTTTCTTTGTGCTTTTGACTTATTTTTATTTTTTAAATTAATTTAATGAGTAGAGAATTAACTATTTCAATGCCTCAGACAAGTTAACTCAAGTAAGTTTAGCTGTGATATGTTCTGGGGGCTATGAATAAGATATTTTGTTTTAGAAGGCAATAAAGAAGTACAGTTGACTCTCGATAATTCGAAGTTGGAGGGAACTCTAAAAAACTTTGAATTGTCAAGAGTTCGAATTATCAAATGGTGGGATGAGAGAAATGTATAAGGGGCAAGAAACAACAACGTCATCAAGTATATTTTAACCAAATAAAAAACAATGTATGTGAGGACAAAGTACTCGTACAGTACGCGTATGTAAAAACAATAATAAAAAAAATAAAAAAACAAGGAAATTTAATCCTTCTTTGGGGGAAAAAATAAGTTATTACATTTTGCTTTAAGATACTCAAACAGATTTGGCCAATAGTTTTTCAAGTGTGAATTAAGCTTCAAAAACCTCTAAGTCAGAAAATGTCAAATTTTCTTGAGGAGGAAGGGATTCCCAAATGGTTGGTTCAATGCTGGTCATGGCAAAATGGATCTGCTTTTAGTCAGAGTTTGGAGTGTGTGACATTTTAAAACAGTTTAAAATTGTAGATGAAGTGAGTTCTCATCTGAGTATTTAATGAGACTAACCATACATTAAATAATTCTGTAATCATCCAGGCTTCTTTATTCGAACGGCAAGAAGTAGGGGAGAAGTTTCCAATCGTAACATGTTCACACAAGTCTCCAGGAAGGAAGTTTGAATTGCCGAGAGTTGGGGGAGAGGAACTTCAAATTGCAGCGTGTCAATGACTTCACTTTTACAGAATTTTACTTTGAATTACTGAGTGCACCAAATTGCATTGTTTTTCTTTGAAATACCGAGAGTTTTTTGAGGGACCGAGCATTTGCGTCGAATTATTGAGAGGTTCATATTAATGAATTTTTGAATTATCGAGAGTCGACTGTATAGTAATTTTCACCATGCCTTTACTTGAAGTATTTTGTTGTATGTGGCCTATGCACTAAAAAACATCAGCAATAGGAAACAGAACATTGGAGCTCGCATTCTTTCCCACCTTAGTGATGAAGAGATTAAAATAAAATATAGTGTTCAATGGTTTACTTGTTTTAATTAATATTAATAAATTTGATGTTTAAGTTCAGGTAAAATGTTAAGTTATACAAGTCAAATAAATATACTTTTAAACTAATGGAATATGCCTGACTTTAAAAAACCATTTGGGATTTTTTTTTTTTAATTAACATTTGGTACAAATTTATAACTTATTCTTCATGTATACCAATAAAAATTAACTACACAGTAGGCAGTTTTTTCAGATTAACAAGGTCAATTTTCTTAACATTTCATGTTGTATTTCATTTCATGTTTGCATTTTTTTATTTTTTTTTATTAATATGTATACGTTTTTATATAATTGCTAATAACCTCCAAAATGAATGCACAAGTACATAACCACACAAAAATGTACTGCAATAAATGTATTCAAAGAAAACATGACAAATGACGCTTTGAAGAAGATTAAGATAATAAAGCTATTCATCTGCTTTGTTGATACATCTGTTGTTGAGAAATATTGTTTTCATAAACTAAACAGAGTTGTTTTGGCTTTATATCAATTCGAATTTAATATATTTATAATAGTTACTGAGAGAACTATTAGTTTAAAGAACTGTTGGACAAAGAAATAATGTTTTCTTTCTTCTACATAAAATTTGAAATATCCTTGTCTTAACAGTCAGCTAAACTAATACCACAGTTAAAAATTTCCCAAAAAGGGTATGATAAGAAAAAATTCGTCCGCACTTCAAATTTGATTGTTAGTTCTATTTAGCATAAGGTTAAAGAATCATGTATCCGTAAAAATTGGGAGGGTGGAGCACTGTTTTGAAGGAGTGGAGGGAGTACAGTAAAAAAAATTGTAGATTTGTTGGTTGTACAACATTCAAAAGGGTTGATTGTACAACATTCTACAAACGATGTCCTTATGAGTTTATTGATAAATATTAATGTTTTTTTCGAGATATTAACTGTTGAAATCCCTCATGGTATTT
Source organism: Gerris buenoi (assembly GCA_001010745.2). Classification (NCBI taxonomy): domain Eukaryota; kingdom Metazoa; phylum Arthropoda; class Insecta; order Hemiptera; family Gerridae; genus Gerris; species Gerris buenoi. The sequence goes on from KZ651747.1 coordinate 344,276, forward strand.
TGTTATTTTACTTAATAAATATTATATAACTTATGAAAACATCTGTTTATATGTTATAAATTCAATTTGAAAAAACAACCTATCAAATGATCAATGTCTGACTTTGTTTGTATTTATAAAAAAAAAATCTGGAATCCTCTAAATTGCCTTATCTTCTAAGTTCTAAATTTATTTAAATCGGTCTAGCCATATTATCTGATTATTTTCTAAACAAACAGACATGCAGACAGAACTTTTGCTTAATTATCTTGTTGAATTAACATTGTATAGGTGGAACATGAAGAAGGAAGACGGTTATTCAGTGGCTGGATGAGCACCTATATACATCACGCGATACCACCTAGGAATAGAATCCATACTGTTACAGTTACTGACAGTGGTGAATATGAAGATGAATATTCCTGTTACCCTCCACCTGTGGGCATGCTTATCATCAGCCTAATAGAGGTTTCTTTCTTATTTGATACTAGTTTTTTCAAAGCTCTTATAGCAATTATTGTATAATCAAATATAATAGAGAACTTAATACTAATAGTCTTGCGTAGTGATGAGTCACCTTTAATTCTGTTGTTTATTTTAGATAGTACTCTTTGCTTATGACCTGTCAACTACTCATCAAACATTTGTGGACGGTCCAATGGCAACATTTTGTATTTATAATCCTAAGAGAAGAAAAGAAGCTTGGAGATTCTTAACCTACATGTTTGTACATAATGGGTAAGTTTAATTATTAACTAATATGTTTATCTGTTTGTAATTAGGAGAATTATTAGTCAAAACTCTGAGCTTAATTATGAGGAACTAGATCACAAAACTAAATTTGTGCAGGAAGGTCTGTGAAATGCGAGTGGAAATTTAGATTGAGGGGAAAAAAAAGTTCATGTCCCCCAAGTGAACACAATGCTTCCGCTTCCACCAACTTGGTAGACTCGGAAGCAAAAAATGATAAAATTATACTCCTTTATAATTTAATTTTATAAAAGGCTGTAACAATTTAGTTTCCTCGCATTATCAGAAGCATCTAGATTTTAATTGTTACTGTTGCAAAGTGAAATGAAATAGAATAATATGTTTTGTTTGTTTAAGGCCATTTCACCTTATTGTGAATTTAATGGTTCAGATTCTTCTTGGCATACCTTTGGAAATGGTACACGGGTGGCACAGAATACTTATAATATATTTAAGTGGAGTCATTGCTGGATCACTAGGTACTTCAGTATCTGATCCTTACGTTTGGTTGGCTGGGGCATCAGGAGGAGTTTATGCCATTATTGCTGCTCATCTTGCTACTATAATAATGGTAATTGTGCTTGTATATGTATTTTTAAGTCTAAAATGAATTGAAATAGGGATTGTTTATAGGTTGGTGATCCAATGCTCAACAATTATTAAAACCAACCTTCACAATTTTTAGATTTGAATACATTATTATTTATGATAAAGTTGATCTAAGGCGGAAGAAGTAATAAATTCTTAGAAGTATTTCAGATGAGGGTTAACCCTGGGAAACGAACAGTCCCGTTAGGACCAAATTTTGGAAGGTGGGGATTTTTCTAGCTACATTTCTTGGTCTTCTAACAGATGAATCAGTCTCTGCCTGTCATCAGGTGTGAGTATACTTTAATTCTGTACCCATATTGTCCTGACAGGGGCCCTTGTCACTGCCACTTGAATTTCATTATTATTGTAATTTGAGTAAAATTTATACATGCAATACAAAATAAATTAATATGGTATTAGTATATATATATATATTTTCAATTCAAAAAATACTTTATTAATAATTACATCTTTACATATGCATATAACAAAAAAGTACATTGTACAGCATGGCTTAAGCCGTCTGCTGGAATCTGCCGTATTTTTCTGGTAAACAATGAATATAAAATAAAAATAATAATTAAAAAAATAAAATGAAATAAAATAAAAATACACTTCATTTTTCCTCTGCTTCACTGCCTCTTAATAATAATTTATATCATTATTATAATATATAATCATTATTAGTAATAATATAAAATCAGTCTATATAATCAGGTATATGAAATAATATATTATCAGGTATAATATATAACCATCATTATATACAGAAATAAAATAATTTTATATATATAAAGAAAATAAAATAAAATAAAATAAATAAATAAATGAAATGAAATGAAAGAAAAAAATAATAATAATCTAGCTTTTATTCGTATTCTTCTCAGAAAACCCTTTCATTTTATACCTATAAAATGCTTAAAAAAAGAAAAATTTAACGTGAATGCAAAAAATTGCTTTTCAATCGATTGATAACTGCTTTAAAAAAGAGTTGCAAGATATACATACATTGCATGTTACCCACACATAAATATATATATATATATATACATATATATATTTA
>KZ651748.1:26325-43160 GCA_001010745.2 Gerris buenoi
AAGTCTTTAATTCTCAAATTTAAAATACACAATCTCTAAATTCAGTACGTAGTAGAAGAGATATATATAATTAATCATATTTATAATGTGCTAAATATTAGTAACTAACACGTTTATTTAACAAATAACAAGTAAAATGTTTACCTTTATAAGGCATTTATTGGTACTGATTATAGGAGAACTTGAGTTAGATTTATAATATTTTAGAATTCTGATATCTTAGCTGTGAAAACAAGACCCTATAAAATGCTGTGTTCTTCCAAACATTCAACCACTAAAATTCTACATAACCAGTAATAAACACAAAAGAGCAGAAGTGCATAAGTTGTTACCATCAGATGAAGATGTGGACATTTCAATGTCCTGTTTAGGCTGATTTGGCTGGGATTCGGAAGGCTGGGGCGGTTGTAAGTCATCTTCACTAGCACCAATAGATTGTATGATTTCACCAGACTAGAGCTACTACTACTACTTCCACTGCTTCCATCTATATTAAACAAAATTAAAAATAAGTGAGTAAAAATGAGTATACTTAATTGAGTTTCTAAACTAGAGAAACATTTATTTTCGGACCCACAATACGAACACGAACACACCCTGCGAATTTTTATGGCACCAAGAAATACGAAAAATCAAGCATAAAGATTAATAACTAAAATAGCTGTTTTGTTGTTATGACCCTCATTTTAAATAACTATGTAAAATGAAAGTTTTTTAATGTTTTCCTGCACTTATTGCACTCGTTAAAATAGACTTCTCAATGCACTCGTTAAAATAGACTTAGTATTAATGCTCAAAGGGTAAAAAGTCTTAGAAATCAGTAATAATTTAGTAATTAATTATATAAAAGTTGACAAAACGCCATTAGAATATATGGGGTTGATAACAAGTGATAAAAATAAAGGAACAATACAAACACTAGATAAATTTTCGAAAGCTTTTGTGACGTACATCTCACACTACACTAACATCTCAAACAAATGGATACCAACAACAGCAACAAACTGGTTTTCCCGCGCCTCTTGTCCCGCAATTTCAGCCATTTTACTTTTTGTTCCATATTTCCATCCAAAAGTTTACTTCCAACAGTTCACAGATCTCTCATAGCCATTTTAAGATTTTTGAATGAGTTTTTTAAGTAAAATTTAGACTTTTCTTTTGGTCAGTTCAACATTCACTTCGTTTAATACAAGCTAAGTAAATTTGTTTTATTACTTTATACATTTCAAAGTACCTGAGTAACTTTTTATTTTTTTAAAAAAATACGAGAATTCAGAAGTTGTTAAGAGTTCCGTGGTCGTGGCGTCGAGTGTAAAATGTCGACTCAGACAACGATTTCGCAATATTTTTGTAATCGAAAAAGGCGAGGTGTAGACGAAATTAAGTCAGTAAACCAGGACAAAAAAGTGCTGATCTTAGATCAATTGAATACAAGAGATTTACCGTCGAAAGAATGCGACGGTGGCGAAAGATTAGTTTTAAAGCGGAAGATTAGTTGGGATTCGGATTGTGAACTGCCCAAGAAGAAGGTAGTCACTCCTGTTCATCACAATCCTAAGAAAACTCCTAAATTTACTACTATTAGATCAAGTTTGAAGAGTTCTAGGATAAAATCGGTAGAGAAATCTATAGCCAGAAAAAGTTTATTCTCTGATTCAAGCTCTAAGAAGTCGTGTCAAACTTCTTTAAATTTCGATTTGGATTCAAAACCAGTTGCATCTCCTACTGATCCTAAACCATTGGATAGTTCAGATTCGGAAGATACCACATCTGTTAAGGATTCTTTACCTCCTGCTATCACTGTACCTGAAGTCAAGGCCTCAGCTGATGACTCCACCAATGTGACCATATCTGCTAAACCTTTAACGGTATGTATATCATATTATCATTTCTTGTGACCAATCATAGTCGTTTATGATTAGGATAATCCGGTAAAACTGAGTAATACGGTGCTGTGAGGGGAAGAGATCAGAAAAGTGCACTGGAATGTANATGGGTGGTTTCCTATGTAACATGCAATGATTAAGTTCGGATATAACGATAATTCGGGTAAAGCAATCTCATTTTAGAATGAAAAATGGTCACGCCATTTGCCTATAACGATATAAGGAATTTTATTTCACCTTTCCATGAAGACCTTTCTTTATTACCGCTGAAACAACAGTTTCAGGACGGGAAAAGATTCTATATTCACCTATTCGTGTTGTGAGCAATATTGTGTTTAGGGAATTTTATGTTTATATAGTTACGTCAGATTATTATTGACAGATCTGTTGTTCTATTTTTCGGTTAATAAAGAAGTTNAAATCTGCTAAACCTTTAACGGTATGTATATCATATTATCATTTCTTGTGACCAATCATAGTCGTTTATGATTAGGATAATCCGGTAAAACTGAGTAATACGGTGCTGTGAGGGGAAGAGATCAGAAAAGTGCACTGGAATGTATTATTTTGACGGCACTTGTTTACTTGGGTACATACTTATTGGTATGTACCCAAGTAAATAAGTACCATTTTGACTAAGGGATATCAACTCTCTTATGTACAAATCATGCATGTATAATCACTCAAACATAATATAAATCAAACAAATGTACTGTTTGACAAATGGATATAATCTCTTGCTGCTAAGCAATTCTCGACCGCACTGTGTATCTCAGTTTAACCGATAATCCTTATGTTAATGTATTTCATATAAGATAAGAGAAAAAGATAAATAAAGTAATCCTGTTGTGACAAAGGGACGTTGAAATTTTGATTTAATGGTGAACCTTTTCAAAATCCATTACCATGTTCACACATTATAAAAGCGTTTGGATCCGATAAAACGATACACGTCCACACAACAATAAATATAGGCGATCAAAATAATTTTTTTGATATCTCATAATTGTGAAGTGATGAGTAAAACCTAAGTATTGCTACACTATTTTTACAATTAGTATTGTTTTTTGACACTCAGATTGACCAACCTATGTGAGGGAAGAAATAAAATCCCACAGGCCTGGTGGCCTGAGGGAGAGGGAAAATGCTTAATTTGTTTGTCAACAAAAGAAGGTTATTTTACTATTTCAACAAATCGCGATCTTTTTACCTGATTTTGCCACTTAGATTTTCACTTCTTATTTACGATTATGTTTTGAAATTTAATGCAAAAGTTAATTTCCTTTATAGAATCAAGAAATTTAATGTCGGTAATGAAACTTTATGAAAAGTGTAGGCTTAAAAGTACTTAGACGAAGAATTAATTTACCTAAGAGATGTTGAATTGTAATAAAAGGATGTTTAAGAACCTTTGTTTTCAGTTGAAGTTTACATTTTAATCTATCAATATTTGAGTACAGTGTGAAAGTAGTAGTTATTATTTTTTTGTAAATAAACAATAAAGCTTATTATTGTTATATAACATGGAAAACGATAACGATTACTGAGTTTATTAATTTTCTGTCTCTGTCCGAGTCTTACGTCTTACTTTGTCAGAATAACTTAACTATTGAAATGACGGGTAGTTACAAACAAAATTCAAAAACCAGTATAATATTTAGTGCATTAGCATTATATTTAAATAACATAAAAAGTGAATAATATATAAAAGTGAATTCAAGCGGTGGAGTGGAGGTTATAAAGTCTCTTCGAACGGTTACCCTTTAGGTCAGCGCCCCTCCAGTAGAGACATTTTGATTTGCCTAGTTGGCCCGACCTTCTAAAATTCGAAATCCAGCGCTCTCATTGGCTCTTTCCCTATTTTCCCGCGCTGTCAAAAAACAATACTAATTGTAAAACTAGTGTATGTTTCCATGTGATAAAAAAAGGATTGAATCCTGATTTGGGATTTAAAAAGTTAGGAGTTTCCAAGAGAGGTATTAAATCCGTATTCAATACGAAATGAAAAAAACAATCTTTTTCTTGGTTACTTTTGTTAAAGGTTATAAATTATTTTGTAACCTTTTACTTTTCTAACCATGATTTTTATTATGTATTTTGACAGATTTGACTACAGTTTCTACAGAAATATGCTAGGTTTCCTCACACCGACGCTCTGCCCATGTTAGGATCGAGTTCAGGTGTTTCCATGCAACTAAGATCCATACGATCCCAGAATTTAGTGAATTGTATCGGGATCGTACTTAATCCGTTTTGAATCTAGGTTTCCATGGACACTTTGAATCCAAAAACTGTACTCTACCCACATTCAATCTGTATTTAAACATCATGGAAACAAAGTATATTTCAATATCATTAGTGATAACACCACAGTTCCGTTCAAAACTTCAAAGTTCTAACAAGTTCTACAAACTACTTAAACCACAAAGTTTTGTCTTATTTACTAACAAGACGGAAATCATGATAATTATAAACTTAATTTAAATTTGATAAGTGTACTTTTCAACAATACTTGCGATTACATTTGACAAATATACTAACGAGGTTTGGATTTTTTGGTAACAATATTAGTTAAGAAAATTACAATAATATAAGCGTGTAACTCTATACCTAACATCATTGGAAGCCTTATATTTCTATATTTATGAATCTTGTAAGATAAAAATGGATTGTTTTTATGCAACCCACAATGAATTTGAGACAAAAATTATTCATTTAATTGTATTTTTTTTCTTTTTAGACAAATCCTGAACTTGACCAAGTGGTACCTAGCTCTTCATCAAATGAAAAATTAACAGCGGTGAATGAAAAACCGGAAACTATTCTGTCCAATGAGCCGAAACCATCGACTTCAGCAAAGTCTTCTTTGAGAGAGGTATGAATTTATTTATTTAAAATAATATGAAAGGAAAATCATTTTTAGATTATTCCAGAGTTGGCCGTTAATGTAGATTTCATGAATTTCAATGTTTAAAAAAGATATTAAAAGAATCATTCTCTAAAGGGGATAAGCAAAAATACCCAAATTTAACTTACTAGGAGGATTCACTCACATTATCTTTGACTCTGACACCATCCCCTCTAAAGCCTACTCTTTGGGGGTACATCATTAGATTGTTACTCCCCTATATTTTGCTTTTAAGCATACCGAAGGTAACGGAAGCTATGTGATCCAATTTCAAAAATTCCAAGATAGAAATCCGTTTCAGACATCAGGGAACATAATATTGATTCCGTATCTCAATCACCTAATCAACATATCTTGAAAACTATTCGTCCAATTTTGATGAAATTTGGTTGTTAGGTCATAATTAGCCAATTAATGGTCTCATATAAGTTTTAACTGTCTCCACTCTTTTTTTTTTTCTTCGTCATGCACACAAACGTACATTAATTTACACCAAATATCTGCATAAGCACTCATCTGATTTTTATGAAATATGATATGAAATGGTTTGTCGAAAGTAGCCTGTAGATGGCCTAGATTAATTTCAACCCTCTGCGTTTCTTTAAATTTTGCTAAATTAATAACTATTTTAATTCATTTAAAAAAATTAAAACAAATTTGATATATTTAAAAAACGGGGGGAAAATAAATAAATTTGACACTAATAGGTTGTAAAAAGCTAAAAATGCATGTACTGTTAAATTATACTGAAATTAATCGATTATTGTGAATTCGTTCGAAAACGTGTAATTCTTTGTTCCGCAGGAGCTCGGCTTAGGTGATATCCGGAAAAAACTACGAGGCAGCTCTAGATTGGATAAAATCCGGGATGCGATTAAAAGGATTGACAAGGGCTATGATAAGCTCGCTGAGATTCAAGCTAGAAAGGACAAGGGCCCTTCGCTTTCACAGTTTGACTCAATTGAAATCGAAGTACCTTGCAGGTAAATCAAGATATTGAATTAGCTTATTGTTGAAGGTAATATTTCTTTAGATTTTGCAATAAACCATATAGATTTTAAAATACAGTAGAATCCCGGTATTTTATATACCTTTATATCATATATCCCGATAAATCGTATATTATTGCCAGTCCCTTGAAAAAATCCCGATAATTGGTATAAAACCAATGTATTTCGGTCCCCTCAGTATAACGTATTTTTTTCTCTTTCGAGGTGAACATAAACGTCTTATAACTCGTATAATTCTGAGAATAATCCCGGGGGATTATTCTCAGGGGAATTTTGTAAAATTAATACGTCTTAATTATTACATTAATTTTTCTTTTTTTACCATCAATATTTTATAATCCCGATTTAGTGATACGATATATCGGGATTCTACTGTAATAGATATAAAAAATTTTGTAATTATGGCAAGTCTGCTGTCTGTAGTGTGGTTTGAGGAGGTCAGAGATAATTAACACGTTTTGAGAACGTGGTGTTTGTTGGGTCAGTGTGGCAGGACACATTCCGAGAACATGCTCTCCCAACAACACTTTTATCTATTTTCTAAGGCCCACATTTCATATTCTACCTAACCAGTTAGCCCTGTAGAGTACATCTTTACGGTTCTATACATACTTTCCGTTTTCTTGTGACTTTTTTCATATTATTTAAAGTTGATTTTTGGTTTCACTTCCCAGGCACTGAGTTGTGTCAAAGAATTGTTAAATGTCGTGTTAAATCTTAAACTGAACTGCACTGGGAAAGGTTCACTACAATCACAGCTTAATAGAGGCTTGCTAGGCCTAGCCTAGAACAATGAAGAAATAATATCCCTAGCTATTATTGTATCAATTTTCTTCATTTAGAGTAACAATATTATATTTTAAACTGCTATATTCTAAACCCTTAAATGATAACCACACAGTTTTTCTTTTAAGCACTTGTAAATATAGCTACATCCTACCTAGAAATATTCAGAAATACTGCCTTAAGGAGGGAAAATTATTTTACCTCCAGCAAGGAGAAAAAGTGAACTTTCTTCCCTAGTTTACAGGGAGGGAAGTTACTCATTGCACCCTTGGGTGGAACAGGGAGTAATGAAAAACAAGGGAATCATGAATTCTCATGATTCCCTCCAGTGTTGCCCTAGATAAAGATCCGCCTCGGGAGTGAACTTTATGGTTCCTGAGGCGAAGCCAAGGGTTCAGCAAGTTCACTCCCGAGGCATCATTGCTCAGGGTACAATCACTTNAAAAGTGTTTCCTAATGCTATAAATCAAAATTTTAATCACAATACTCTCTTTACCTTTGGTAGACTAACTGACAGACAAGAAACCAAAAGTGTTTCCTAATGCTATAAATCAAAATTTTAATCACAATACTCTCTTTACCTTTGGTAGACTAACTGACAGACAAGAAACCAAAAGTGTTTCCTAATGCTATAAATCAAAATTTTAATCACAATACTCTCTTTACCTTTGGTAGACTAACTGACAGACAAGAAACCAAAAGTGTTTCCTAATGCTATAAATCAAAATTTTAATCACAATACTCTCTTTACCTTTGGTAGACTAACTGACAGACAAGAAACCAAAAGTGTTTCCTAATGCTATAAATCAAAATTTTAATCACAATACTCTCTTTACCTTTGGTAGACTAACTGACAGACAAGAAACCAAAAGTGTTTCCTAATGCTATAAATCAAAATTTTAATCACAATACTCTCTTTACCTTTGGTAGACTAACTGACAGACAAGAAACCAAAAGTGTTTCCTAATGCTATAAATCAAAATTTTAATCACAATACTCTCTTTACCTTTGGTAGACTAACTGACAGACAAGAAACCAAAAGTGTTTCCTAATGCTATAAATCAAAATTTTAATCACAATACTCTCTTTACCTTTGGTAGACTAACTGACAGACAAGAAACCAAAAGTGTTTCCTAATGCTATAAATCAAAATTTTAATCACAATACTCTCTTTACCTTTGGTAGACTAACTGACAGACAAGAAACCAAAAGTGTTTCCTAATGCTATAAATCAAAATTTTAATCACAATACTCTCTTTACCTTTGGTAGACTAACTGACAGACAAGAAACCAAAAGTGTTTCCTAATGCTATAAATCAAAATTTTAATCACAATACTCTCTTTACCTTTGGTAGACTAACTGACAGACAAGAAACCAAAAGTGTTTCCTAATGCTATAAATCAAAATTTTAATCACAATACTCTCTTTACCTTTGGTAGACTAACTGACAGACAAGAAACCAAAAGTGTTTCCTAATGCTATAAATCAAAATTTTAATCACAATACTCTCTTTACCTTTGGTAGACTAACTGACAGACAAGAAACCAAAAGTGTTTCCTAATGCTATAAATCAAAATTTTAATCACAATACTCTCTTTACCTTTGGTAGACTAACTGACAGACAAGAAACCAAAAGTGTTTCCTAATGCTATAAATCAAAATTTTAATCACAATACTCTCTTTACCTTTGGTAGACTAACTGACAGACAAGAAACCAAAAGTGTTTCCTAATGCTATAAATCAAAATTTTAATCACAATACTCTCTTTACCTTTGGTAGACTAACTGACAGACAAGAAACCAAAAGTGTTTCCTAATGCTATAAATCAAAATTTTAATCACAATACTCTCTTTACCTTTGGTAGACTAACTGACAGACAAGAAACCAAAAGTGTTTCCTAATGCTATAAATCAAAATTTTAATCACAATACTCTCTTTACCTTTGGTAGACTAACTGACAGACAAGAAACCAAAAGTGTTTCCTAATGCTATAAATCAAAATTTTAATCACAATACTCTCTTTACCTTTGGTAGACTAACTGACAGACAAGAAACCAAAAGTGTTTCCTAATGCTATAAATCAAAATTTTAATCACAATACTCTCTTTACCTTTGGTAGACTAACTGACAGACAAGAAACCAAAAGTGTTTCCTAATGCTATAAATCAAAATTTTAATCACAATACTCTCTTTACCTTTGGTAGACTAACTGACAGACAAGAAACCAAAAGTGTTTCCTAATGCTATAAATCAAAATTTTAATCACAATACTCTCTTTACCTTTGGTAGACTAACTGACAGACAAGAAACCAAAAGTGTTTCCTAATGCTATAAATCAAAATTTTAATCACAATACTCTCTTTACCTTTGGTAGACTAACTGACAGACAAGAAACCAAAAGTGTTTCCTAATGCTATAAATCAAAATTTTAATCACAATACTCTCTTTACCTTTGGTAGACTAACTGACAGACAAGAAACCAAAAGTGTTTCCTAATGCTATAAATCAAAATTTTAATCACAATACTCTCTTTACCTTTGGTAGACTAACTGACAGACAAGAAACCAAAAGTGTTTCCTAATGCTATAAATCAAAATTTTAATCACAATACTCTCTTTACCTTTGGTAGACTAACTGACAGACAAGAAACCAAAAGTGTTTCCTAATGCTATAAATCAAAATTTTAATCACAATACTCTCTTTACCTTTGGTAGACTAACTGACAGACAAGAAACCAAAAGTGTTTCCTAATGCTATAAATCAAAATTTTAATCACAATACTCTCTTTACCTTTGGTAGACTAACTGACAGACAAGAAACCAAAAGTGTTTCCTAATGCTATAAATCAAAATTTTAATCACAATACTCTCTTTACCTTTGGTAGACTAACTGACAGACAAGAAACCAAAAGTGTTTCCTAATGCTATAAATCAAAATTTTAATCACAATACTCTCTTTACCTTTGGTAGACTAACTGACAGACAAGAAACCAAAAGTGTTTCCTAATGCTATAAATCAAAATTTTAATCACAATACTCTCTTTACCTTTGGTAGACTAACTGACAGACAAGAAACCAAAAGTGTTTCCTAATGCTATAAATCAAAATTTTAATCACAATACTCTCTTTACCTTTGGTAGACTAACTGACAGACAAGAAACCAAAAGTGTTTCCTAATGCTATAAATCAAAATTTTAATCACAATACTCTCTTTACCTTTGGTAGACTAACTGACAGACAAGAAACCAAAAGTGTTTCCTAATGCTATAAATCAAAATTTTAATCACAATACTCTCTTTACCTTTGGTAGACTAACTGACAGACAAGAAACCAAAAGTGTTTCCTAATGCTATAAATCAAAATTTTAATCACAATACTCTCTTTACCTTTGGTAGACTAACTGACAGACAAGAAACCAAAAGTGTTTCCTAATGCTATAAATCAAAATTTTAATCACAATACTCTCTTTACCTTTGGTAGACTAACTGACAGACAAGAAACCAAAAGTGTTTCCTAATGCTATAAATCAAAATTTTAATCACAATACTCTCTTTACCTTTGGTAGACTAACTGACAGACAAGAAACCAAAAGTGTTTCCTAATGCTATAAATCAAAATTTTAATCACAATACTCTCTTTACCTTTGGTAGACTAACTGACAGACAAGAAACCAAAAGTGTTTCCTAATGCTATAAATCAAAATTTTAATCACAATACTCTCTTTACCTTTGGTAGACTAACTGACAGACAAGAAACCAAAAGTGTTTCCTAATGCTATAAATCAAAATTTTAATCACAATACTCTCTTTACCTTTGGTAGACTAACTGACAGACAAGAAACCAAAAGTGTTTCCTAATGCTATAAATCAAAATTTTAATCACAATACTCTCTTTACCTTTGGTAGACTAACTGACAGACAAGAAACCAAAAGTGTTTCCTAATGCTATAAATCAAAATTTTAATCACAATACTCTCTTTACCTTTGGTAGACTAACTGACAGACAAGAAACCAAAAGTGTTTCCTAATGCTATAAATCAAAATTTTAATCACAATACTCTCTTTACCTTTGGTAGACTAACTGACAGACAAGAAACCAAAAGTGTTTCCTAATGCTATAAATCAAAATTTTAATCACAATACTCTCTTTACCTTTGGTAGACTAACTGACAGACAAGAAACCAAAAGTGTTTCCTAATGCTATAAATCAAAATTTTAATCACAATACTCTCTTTACCTTTGGTAGACTAACTGACAGACAAGAAACCAAAAGTGTTTCCTAATGCTATAAATCAAAATTTTAATCACAATACTCTCTTTACCTTTGGTAGACTAACTGACAGACAAGAAACCAAAAGTGTTTCCTAATGCTATAAATCAAAATTTTAATCACAATACTCTCTTTACCTTTGGTAGACTAACTGACAGACAAGAAACCAAAAGTGTTTCCTAATGCTATAAATCAAAATTTTAATCACAATACTCTCTTTACCTTTGGTAGACTAACTGACAGACAAGAAACCAAAAGTGTTTCCTAATGCTATAAATCAAAATTTTAATCACAATACTCTCTTTACCTTTGGTAGACTAACTGACAGACAAGAAACCAAAAGTGTTTCCTAATGCTATAAATCAAAATTTTAATCACAATACTCTCTTTACCTTTGGTAGACTAACTGACAGACAAGAAACCAAAAGTGTTTCCTAATGCTATAAATCAAAATTTTAATCACAATACTCTCTTTACCTTTGGTAGACTAACTGACAGACAAGAAACCAAAAGTGTTTCCTAATGCTATAAATCAAAATTTTAATCACAATACTCTCTTTACCTTTGGTAGACTAACTGACAGACAAGAAACCAAAAGTGTTTCCTAATGCTATAAATCAAAATTTTAATCACAATACTCTCTTTACCTTTGGTAGACTAACTGACAGACAAGAAACCAAAAGTGTTTCCTAATGCTATAAATCAAAATTTTAATCACAATACTCTCTTTACCTTTGGTAGACTAACTGACAGACAAGAAACCAAAAGTGTTTCCTAATGCTATAAATCAAAATTTTAATCACAATACTCTCTTTACCTTTGGTAGACTAACTGACAGACAAGAAACCAAAAGTGTTTCCTAATGCTATAAATCAAAATTTTAATCACAATACTCTCTTTACCTTTGGTAGACTAACTGACAGACAAGAAACCAAAAGTGTTTCCTAATGCTATAAATCAAAATTTTAATCACAATACTCTCTTTACCTTTGGTAGACTAACAGACAGACAAGAAACCAAAAGTGTTTTCTGATAACTCAAAGCACAATTTGAATCTTAATATTTTCCTTACCTTTGGAAGACAAACAGACAGACACAAAACCAATAGTGTTTCGTGATGTTACCAAAACAATTTTAATCTTTCTTTATCTTTGAAATAAGCTCGGAGCTTGTTGCTGTAAATGTCTACCGATAAATATTTATACAACAAATTTACTTACATTAAATATTTGTTGTTTTTTAGAAAGTGATAATAATGCTGAACAAATGATACCATCTTCTACATTGGAACGTCAAAGGTTTTTCTACAAACAGCTTTTGAACATTGCTAAAACGCACCATGAGGTTTGTACTTTGTATTTTTGAATACGTGTTTTTTTTTCTCATTAAGAAGTTTAAAAAGTGATAACTTGTGTGGAAATATATGTGGGTTTATTGTCAATTCGTTTATGATTGATAATTAATATTGACTGACAATATTGGAGCAGAGGACGCACATTTTAGTTCAAACTTTGACTTGAATTAGCAGCCGTTAATAATTATAGATAGAATGAAATAGTTGCCTGAAATTTTAGATTAGAATAAAATTGTTGCCTTAAATTATAGATTATTAAAATTGTTTGCCTACAATTATAGATTAGAATAAAAATAGTTTCCTGAAATTATAGATTTGAATAAAATGATTGCCTTGAGTCCTTTTCACTTTAAAATATGTTCCTACACCTAGTTCCCAAATCATACCCATTGTTAGTCTGTTATAGTGCATAACCCTGATGATGTTTTACGAAACTAGTTAATGAAACTATGTTGTTTTTATAAAATTTTATTGTAATCTAGTTTAAACTAAGATTATAATTTAAACTTATTATTAATACTGATAAGTAAATACGATTATCATATGACTTCTTTGTTTTTATTTTAAAACAAAGATTTTTATTAAAGACTTTACTTTTTTTTTTAGCAATTGTGACTTTTGCAGTATTGCTTAAGACAGTGTTCGCTTTTCTAAATGTCTATAATGAATTTTCATTTATTTTGTAGGAGTATTTGCTGAAATTGGATCCCCCACTTATTGTAGACAAGGAGAAGCTAACACGCTGGCATCCTGGATTCGATCTAGATTCATGTCCTGATATTGAACCGGCCGATATTCCTAAGCCGCCGACTGTTGAANTGATATTCATAAAAATGGCTTATGTGTTATTCCATAAATTTGCCCGATGCGTTATTCCATAAATAACCATATCCTATGTACTTTCTTATTCAACAAATAAATACAAATCTAAAGACTAAAATTCAAACCTAGCGTTAATTTTGGAACACCCTTTATAATGCCCCATCTATCTAAAATGCAGGGCTTTTAGTAGATCACTAAAAGTCACTTATTTTGAAATGAGTCACTCTTTTGAGAAAAAGCCTATGAAAGTTTTGGGCTTACTAGCATAAGTATTTATTTTTTTGTGATTTTTACTTAATCATACGAAAGAGAAAGTATTGTGATGGCGTGAAAATTTGATTTTGATGGATTTACACATTTTAAGGTCTACTGGGTCCAAAAAAGTGTTTTTTTTTAAATGTCTGTCCGTCGTCTGTGCAGATGCATAGAGCCTAAACTATTTCACCGATTTTTACAAAATTTAGTATACGTGTCCAGAAAAATCATACCCCAAGCCGAAACTAGAAATGAATTTTAACTACAAATTTGGAGGTACAGATACGGTACACAAAAACTAAATCACGAAACACCGTTGTAAAAATTTTATAATTGACCTTTGTTTAACATTTTTGATAAACAACAAAACATTAATTTGTTTGCTTAATATGTAAGTCACTTATTTTGTAAAAACATAGTCACTAAAATCACTTTATTTTAAGGAAAATCTGCTTCAACCCCCTGAAAATTTCTTAAGATGTTATATTAATTTTAATTATTTTATGTGCAGAAAGTTGCTAGAGGAGATGAGACCACGTGATACCTCGTCTCAACTTAAGTCACCTGTTTATGAACGCTACTGTTCACTTGCTGCCCAAGCTGGCAAACCATGCTTGCCACTTCCCTACTCGTACAGGATCCTCGGGGAAATGTTCAGATCTGTTGAAATCGTCGTATCTATGATGTATAACAGAAAAGAAGTCGTTCACTTCTCCAAACTTAAACGCTCTACACAAGAACTAACTAAGAAGTAAGTATGAATATTGATAATTCAATTGGGAATCATAAAAATTAAAAAAATGCTTGCATACAAGTCTGCAAGACAGTGAGACATTTCATATAACTTTGCAATTATAATGAGTAAATTAGTAATTATAATGACTTTACAATTATAATTAGGAAGCCAATGGAGAATAAAGAACGAGGGAGAAAAAACAGAGTGTGACAGAGACAAGGAAGGCTTTTAGCTTCCTTATCTTATCGAGCTCTACTCGGAGATCAAAACTAGCGCTGGGCTATAGGGCTGGAATGGGGGAGACCCGAAAGTAGCCGACTACATGTCGTGTTGTCAATTACCTTTGAGTCCATTTTTTTCCTTTAGCCTAGTGCAACGTGTAGTCCAACTAGAACTACCTCCTGCGAGTACCTACTGCCTTGGTACCAGTGGAACTCTCTTCGGCTCTGCTACACGCGGTAGGGGAGGCCCCTACAGCTGGAGACTGGTTTGCAGACCTCCTATAGCTTTCTAACTCTCTGTTACACTTTTCTGAGTTTTTAANCGTTCCAAAAATAACTAGTTCCTGGAACTAGTTACAGGTTTGGAACGAAACGACGTAACTCGTTCCACTCATGGAACGGTTTTTCCCATCCCTACTCAATACTGCCCAGAGCAGTTTAGGTGAATCTATGACATACACTTCCGTTATATTTTTATAATTCATTATATGTTAAATATTATAATTACTGTTGCAGTCCAGTGAAGAATAGGTTTAAGATTGAGCCATACAAGCCTTCTTTACCTTCACCTTCGAAGCTAAGAGAAGCTGTGTTTAAGAGTCCCGCTAAAGCTCCACCTCCGCCTGGATCTAGACTACCATATGTATCGCCCAGGTATGACGATTTCTATTATTATTATAATAAACATTGATTGCTGTTTGTTGGTAAGACAACTGTCTACAAGGTACCAAGACCCTTTATTATAGGGTGTCCCAAAATTAACACAAGATTTGAAATTTGCCACCATTTGTGCAGTAAATTGTTGGCAACCCTAAAAAAAAACAAAAAACAAAACAAACAATTCGGCAGCTAAGAGTTTAGGGTTTGTAAAAATGGAGCGTTACACGATGCAGCAACGTGTTTTAATTATTGGCCGTGTTTTAATTATTGGCCGTGATTTAACACGATAAATTTATTTAATTTAACTTATTTTATTTACTTATTTAATTTATACCCCTAGATCGTGTGATTTAACACCTTTTTATGGTGATGTTTGAAGTCAAAGGTCTATGACAATAAGCACACAACCACCCCAGGAGAAAATTAAACGCTGCATCATTAAAATTCAGCCACATGCAAAATATTTAATATAAGATATAATCCCTAGATCGTGTGATTTAACACCTTTAGATAATCCTTTTTATGGTGTTGTTTGAAGTCAAAGGTCTATGTCAATAAGTAAAAAACCACTCTTGCATTAAGGGAGGAAATTAAGGCTGCATCATTAAAATTCAGCCATATGCAAAATGGTCATGGAAAATTTTGACATAAGAGTGCATATAATGATGCATAAGATATAAGAAGCCGTATAGGCCATTGATATTCATAAAAATGGCTTATGTGTTATTCCATAAATTTGCCCGATGCGTTATTCCATAAATAACCATATCCTATGTACTTTCTTATTCAACAAATAAATACAAATCTAAAGACTAAAATTCAAACCTAGCGTTAATTTTGGAACACCCTTTATAATGCCCCATCTATCTAAAATGCAGGGCTTTTAGTAGATCACTAAAAGTCACTTATTTTGAAATGAGTCACTCTTTTGAGAAAAAGCCTATGAAAGTTTTGGGCTTACTAGCATAAGTATTTATTTTTTTGTGATTTTTACTTAATCATACGAAAGAGAAAGTATTGTGATGGCGTGAAAATTTGATTTTGATGGATTTACACATTTTAAGGTCTACTGGGTCCAAAAAAGTGTTTTTTTTTAAATGTCTGTCCGTCGTCTGTGCAGATGCATAGAGCCTAAACTATTTCACCGATTTTTACAAAATTTAGTATACGTGTCCAGAAAAATCATACCCCAAGCCGAAACTAGAAATGAATTTTAACTACAAATTTGGAGGTACAGATACGGTACACAAAAACTAAATCACGAAACACCGTTGTAAAAATTTTATAATTGACCTTTGTTTAACATTTTTGATAAACAACAAAACATTAATTTGTTTGCTTAATATGTAAGTCACTTATTTTGTAAAAACAGTCACTAAAATCACTTTATTTTAAGGAAAATCTGCTTCAACCCCCTGAAAATTTCTTAAGATGTTATATTAATTTTAATTATTTTATGTGCAGAAAGTTGCTAGAGGAGATGAGACCACGTGATACCTCGTCTCAACTTAAGTCACCTGTTTATGAACGCTACTGTTCACTTGCTGCCCAAGCTGGCAAACCATGCTTGCCACTTCCCTACTCGTACAGGATCCTCGGGGAAATGTTCAGATCTGTTGAAATCGTCGTATCTATGATGTATAACAGAAAAGAAGTCGTTCACTTCTCCAAACTTAAACGCTCTACACAAGAACTAACTAAGAAGTAAGTATGAATATTGATAATTCAATTGGGAATCATAAAAATTAAAAAAATGCTTGCATACAAGTCTGCAAGACAGTGAGACATTTCATATAACTTTGCAATTATAATGAGTAAATTAGTAATTATAATGACTTTACAATTATAATGAGGAAGCCAAGGGAGAATAAAGAACGAGGGAGAAAAAACAGAGTGTGACAGAGACAGAGATAAGGAAGGCTTTGAGA